>VNJV01018278.1:0-40863 GCA_008042635.1 Drosophila nikananu | reverse complement strand
AATAGCCCTCGGCCAGCCACTGGCTAATTATGTGCAGCAGACCATTATGCTCGCAGTCGCGCATTTTGTGCTGGCGGTGCGTGCTCTAAGTTAATTTCCACCGGATCATGAGAATGCCGAGCTCTTGCCACCTTTCCACAATTTTCCGCGCTTATTGTTAGCCAGCTTTAATGGTTGCCAGCTGAAGAGCAAGGTATATGGAAATAATTAAATGAAAAACATACATTTGTAGTAGATTTTTACCAGCTTGAATATAACCTACATAACAGCTATATTAAAAATAATAATTAAGTTGAATATGTGGTAGTAATATCTCCCGATTTCAGAATATTAAGGTGATTTTCTAGACAGTCAAGCTTAAGATAATTAACTATTAGGTGAATTTAAGCAATATTCCGATGAAACCGGTTCAGTTGTTTAACCTAATCCAAATGTACAACCTCCCAGGTAGGGTAAAAAGTACTGGGACTTGTTAATCTCTTTGCAACAGATGCACATTTACCTAGGTACCACCCATAGTAGTGTTTTATGTTACACTAAGATTCACCTAAATTTTCCTCTTTAAAGCCAAACTTTTGCCACCCCGAGAGTATGCAACGCAATGTTGAAAACTCATTTAGCCTCAAACGCACACACACACTTCCATTCGACGGCGTGCTCACGCGTAATAAATGTATTACGTGCCCGCTTGTGGTAGTGATGCCCCAGCCCACCGCCCCACGGAGCTTATTTGGGCAGGACCGAAGGAAGCCGCCCTCGGAAAACATCCGCAGGCCTCTGTTTGTTACGCTTGTTGAACAGGTGCCGATTACAAGTGCCAATTTCGTAGCTGCAAGTTAATTGAAAACTTTTTAATTGTTTAGGCAGCGGCAACATCTCGAAACAGACTTGGCTTAGTTCTAACGGCGCGGCCCAGCTCTGATTTACGACCCAGGCCTGTCGCTGACAGTTTCAATTAGAAGGCGTCCCGTCCAGGCCAAGGACGTGGTTGGTTGGGAGAATCCCGATCGGCGCCACTTTGCCAAACAATCGAGACCAACGGCCACATCCACTTTCACATCCTTTGCTAAATGAGCTTCTGCACTTTCGCCTGTTTGTTCTTGGCTCTGAAAACTGTAATTTAATGTGCCCACATCGCAGCCGCACATGTCCTGAGCGATGGCTATGGGATGCACCCCGAGAAAAGTGGGGGAATTCCTTTTGAATTCAGTTAACAAATTTTGGCAATTAAGCATAAATTTGATATCGATTTGTCAGCAATTGGCATACAATTGCAATCAACTTAAAACTTTTTCTCACACATTTCCAATAGTATCATATTCAAATGTATTTTAAGATTGATTTATTTAGTTTTATAGTTTGCATGTTGCTAGTTTAGTAAGACCTTCCTTACTGCGCCTAGCAGTTCCTTTTTTTTGCGAGTGTGGGGCAGCTCAATCATCCCCACTTGGCTCTTCACACTTGGGTGACGTTGTGGCTTTCAGTTGTGTCATTGATTGGTTTGTCCAGCATTTCCTTGTTTGTTTGTTTGTTAGCCCTGCCTTCGATCAAGTCCGTCGTCGTCGGCCAGTCGTAAGTGCGGTTTTTGTGTTTTGTGCCTCTGCCACTTGCCAACAATGCCGGGAAACGTCAGGACACGAAGGCAAGTATACACACACATGCACTCGACCAGCCCGAAATCCCTTTCCCACAACCGCTGTCCCTCGTTGGCTTACCATCTCTGTCCAATTGTTGCATACGGATTCAATCAATCAATTATGCAACCGCCTGTCCCATTGTTATGGCATAAAACTAGACTGCCAGTGACGGTTGCCAGGAGTGCAGGAACCAAAGTTGATTGCAGTCCCCACGGCACTGATTTTGATTGGGGAAAGAGCTTCTCAGCTTTGTGGGGATTTCAGTTTTTCAATTCGCTTCCAGGAATACTTTTTACTGCAATCCTCTTAAAAGTTTACAACTGCACTCTATATATACATATTTATTTTTCTGTTGGGAATTTTCACCAGTTATGCCCTCATTAAAATGTGAAATGCAAGCGAAGGGCTTGGGAAATACATACAAATTGCTGTATAATTTGAATATCCTTTGAATTACCTGAATAAAACAATTTAAGGCACACTTCTAGACACTTAAAATTAATTTGAAATCACACAACAATGCCTTTACTATCTCTTTACTAATGTTTTTTAAATGTCCCATTCTTGCAACACTCAAAAGCTGGCTTTAATTTCACTGAAGGCCCTTATGTAATATGAGAATGCATTCTGGATGTTTGGACATGTCAGCTGCTCTCATGCTCCATTTGTCAACTTGCACAGACAACATTTGGCTGCTCTCACTGGGGAAACTCATTTCCCATTGTAACGCTTGGATTTCGCCCATTCTCCATATGTCATCCCTTAGCTCACAGGGCCCAGACTCAGCCTCATCCCCTTCCTGTTGGCGGAATGTAACAAAAGATGAGATGCACTTGAGCATGCTAAAATGCGTTATTAAGTGCATAAATATGCAATGCTGAACCTTTTGCACTCGGCAGCAGCACCACCGCACCACCCTCTTGGCGGCACTTTGCATCCCTAACCCTGCCCCCACGCTTCACCTGTCTAACAACGGTCGCTTCAGGTGGGTTTTCAAGTGGGAGAATGCCGGCTATATGGGGACATGTGAGAAGAGCTTTTGAAATTTAATAAAATGCAAATTCAAATGCAGAAACCAGTGAGCCAGACATGTGGCACATGCCACGCCCCGTGCTCCCATTGTGAGTGGGGAGCAGTGGCGAATCCCTACTCGACTCCCTGCCCTTCTCCTGCCTCTGGCACACACGCTAATGAGTTGAGTTTTGTCTCCAAACACACAAAAACAGAGAGCGAGAATGTATTATGCAGTTGGAGCAGAAAGGATGCACTGGAGCGACTGCCCCCACCGAATTGTGGTAATGGCGAATGTAAGGACATAAGCTCTTGTTGTGGGTACAGATGTATCCCTTAAATATCTTATATAAGATGTAAAAACAGTATAGTTACCAAGCAACCAAGTACAAACATTAATTTACTCATTAAAATAAGTCAGAGCACTCTGGAACAACACCCCCCCTAAGTTCCACTTTTTGAAACCAGCTGTGTTTTTAATTATTTTAAATGCGAAAACACACATATGCAAGTCCGCTTTGGGTCCAGGCATCTCCTCCAGCGGAAGGCAAGCAAAAAAATAACATAGAGGAAAAAAATCGATATCGCTTTTTGGGCTGGCATTAAAAAGGATCAAAAGGTGGAGCACGTGCGCACAGCCAGGAGGCGAAACGCACACTGATATATCGGCATAGTCCGACTATATCCCGGTGTGTACACATGTAAGCCATCGGAACCATTGCCGCCGCACACCCATAAAAGTTGCCAGTTGCCTGTCCCATTCCCATTGCCATTGGCATTGTCTGGTCGGCCTGATCCGCCTTTAGCTCGGTTTCTTTCCGCTGCTCCCGCTCCGGCTCCTGCTTCTGCCGATTCCCTTGGCTTTGGCTTTGAATGAAGGGTGGCGCGATGCGACCTTAAGTAACCCACCACGCCAAGGGTCCGTCCCGCACCCCTTTGGGCCATCCGTCCCATTCACACCTACGTGTGCTTGGCACAAGTGGCAAAATGTTGTTACGTGAGCATTAAACCATATTTTAAGTTATTAAGTTATTGACAAAAGCTCACGTCACCCCTTCTGGCACCGTTGGCTTGGCATTGGAACTGCTGTTCGGCCGGGGATTGGGTTGGGTGCGCCTGGCCTGGCCTGGCGTGGATTGGATTGGGTGGGTTGCCAGGGCACTCGGAGAGAAACTGACTCTGAGGCGGACGACACTTGTGCGCTGCTTATCCCTTATTGTTTACAATGCCACGCCTAGCCGCACAAGCACACTGGCAGGCACTGCGAGAAAATTCAGTTAGCTAAAATAATTTAAGCTTTAATAATCTAAAATTCCTTTTATAATGTGCAATAAATGAGTTTCTAAGACTCTAATGAGGAAGTAAGCAATGATATTTATCCTGGTGTCAATTTATTACCAGCTAAGAATAATCATTTTAATTTACCATATCAGATTGAGATCGTTTATTAAATATTATTATATTTGTTTTTCCAAATTTACAACATTCTACAATTTTACAAGTGTTTTCCGCAGTGTCATCTACACGTGTTTCCTTGTATATATACACTCGTATAATGCCTGAATTATATGTCTGAGCATAAAAAGTTCTGAACGCGTTACCAAGCATAAAAAGAAATTTTCAATTCCGCACAAGCTGCTGGCTCTCGCCTGAAACTGTTAAAGTTTTAGCTTCTTCATGGGAACCGCTGCAAGTGTCGCAAATGTTGCTAAATTTCAGTTGTAAATTAAACAAAAATATTGTCGGTAAGCTGTGCCCTAGGGGGCCAGTTCCACTCCCTCGGAACGCTGCGGTAGAAGTCCAATCTGCACAGCTACCCAACTCCGGCGCCGTCGTTCACTCACATGTCCTTTGTGCCGGACACTTCCCTGGTTCCCCCTCAAAGCCATAATACCGCAACGGTTTCATCCTCCTCCATCTGTGTGGCTGTGACATTTTTACTGCTCCTGCTGCAGGCTCCCAGGTAGCAGCATTTCGTATTTGGAATTTCTTTCCAGCTGCAAGCGACAACCAACAAAGGCAGTGCAGCTTCTGAATAGCCACAAGGTTGTGTTTCCAGGCGGACAGCAAGCCGGAAATTGAAATACAAGTTATTAGATTCCTTTGACAACACAGCTCTGCTATGATATAGGAACTACAATATGTATAAATATATAATATATATTTGCCTCTCTGAATATGGAAAGCCATAGAAACTTTCGAAAGACTTAAAGGATTATTTGGCGTAGGGCCTCTGTCGTAAATCACTCACTCTTGATTTTTCGCCTCTCGAACTGGGAAAGCCATTTCGCTTTCCCAATTTTGCTATTTTTTTTCTCCTCGCCCGCTGCGTTGAAACAAAATACAAGGCACATAAATTGCCAAGGCAAAGGACACATTTGGGTCTGCTGACTTAATGTCCAGGCAAATAAACACATTCGCCGGGTGTGGGCGGAAAACTGCCGCTGTCGTCAGTTGGATTTCCACTTTTTCGTAGCCGCTTTTCCTTTGTCTGCAATGCCGAATCAACCACCGCCGCCGACGCAGATAATTTGCCAAGGGAGTTGGTTTATGGGCGAGGGTTGCGTTTACAGTATGTGTGCGAGGTTTTGTGGTTCGGGATGAGGACGATGGGGGTCAGGGGCCAAGCCAACGCCATGACCTACTTTTCCCGGCAACTTTTTCAATTTTCCGTAGAGCGAGTGTCCTGTGTGTGTGTGTGGGGTGTGCTTGGGTTAGGCCAAAAAGTTTATTTTGTAAAATACAATACACAGAATGTTGGACTAAAGACTACTCATAAAGCTTTCCAAGGATTAACTAATGACTCCCCGCTAGTGGAGCAGGACCAGGAGCAGTAACACTCCCAGAAAGACCACAAATTTAGGATCCAGCTGGCGCATCGCCGAGTCCGTGCCGCTCAAATCGTTTGCAATCCGGGTGAACTCCATCTCCTCCGGCTTGATGGTTGGCTGCTCCTCGGCATCGCTGTCGTTGTACACAACCGGCGGCGGAGTCGTCTTCTGGCCGGTCATCAGGAGCAGCTGCATCGTCTGCACCGGCGTTAAGAGCGGGGTACGACTCCCCGCGGACCCACCACTTCCCTGCCAGTGAGGCGGCGGCAGGAAGGGAACATACGTGGCCGGCGCCTCGTTAGCGCGGTATCCGTAGATGAACATTTGGACGAACAGGTTCTCAGTGTCAAAGTCCGTGATGACGGCCTTTAGTGTGTGCTTCGAGTAGTGACTGTACTCCGCCACGGGAGCAATGTAGTCAGGGTCCGTGATGTTCTTATTTCCGTAGTGCTGGAAGTGCACAAGTTAATTTAATAAGCAAATGGTTTTTTTAAAGCTATTTAGTCGGAAAAGGACAACCGAAATCACTGGGATTTTTGATATACTCACATTCATAACGACAAACTTGACGTAGGTTATAGAGGTCGAGTCGATATAGTAGAATACTACCGAGTGATTCTTCCTCTGCTCATCGGACTCATCGGGCGCCGAGTGGTAGCACTCGTACACCAGTCGATCGCCTAAAATGAAAGGAACTCACTATAGTCCGCAGGTTTCATCATTTCCTAACTCACCCGGCTGCCTCTGTCCGATTTCAATGATCTTGTCCGGCGTATCAAAGTAATCTGTGGGCGCAAACGGTCCCTCCGTAGACTCTTCGACGTCCTCGTAGGACTGGTTCCCATCCAACTCGGCCTCTTCCACCTCCAGTGCCTCCCGTTGGTTATTGTCATACAATTCGGCGTCCGAAATCTGCTCGACCTCGAGATCGCCATAGGGTTCCATCTCGCCCTCGTACTGCTGGTCGGGATTGACGATCATCGTGGGATCGTAATGGGCGGCGGTCTCATTCAGGCCAAAGATCATGATGGTCACATCGAACGCAGTAGGTGGTGGATCTTGGATGGTGGCCTCTGTTCGAGGGGACACCCCACTCTCGTTGCTGCCCGCCAGCCTGACCATGCCCACGATGAGACGGTTCACCAGGCTGAAGATCACCTCCGCCGAAATGTTCTGAGGGAAGGAAAGAGAGAGAGAGCTTGAAAGCCAAATCAGAAAGCCCATCAAATTTGGACAGACTCAATCATGTGTGACCATTGCAGCAACATCCATCACAATTTCCGAGATGTTTACTCGGACTGACAATCGGATTCGCAACTACGTACATTATGTACTTTGAATAATTTGATATACGTGTATTTCGTGTGAATTTTTGGGGGAAAAGCTCGCGTCATAATTGCCTTTAGAAATGCCAAAAATTGAAAATGCATTTAGCGAGACTTTATTTCGTGATATTCTTGAAATAATATATTCACTTTAAGGTCGTTCTCCGCCACTTGACTGTTCTGCTCAGCCAAATTGCCATACTTTGCAAATATTTCAATGAGCCACTTTGTGTTTATTGGCCTCCAAGTATGGGTTACACAGTTTCAATTATCGATCCAGACATCTATATATTAGGAATTCGTTTTGCATAACTCGCTCGAGCTCCTAACCCAATCATATTTTAGGGCAGAATAAAATAAACAAGATCTTGGTGAAAGATATAGGGGGAAATGTATGTTGAAAACACTGCCCGGCGGCCTCAAACACACTGGATATAAATATAAAAACACATCTATGACCGAAACTTGTTGTGGTCGTCGGCTGGTGACGAAAAAAATGCCAGTTCTGCATCTATTTCGGTACCGGGCATCATGTGCAAAATAAAGCACAACAAGGGGTCAGAACGACAAATGCCCAGAGTCCACATCGAATACCCGTACATATCGCTCAGTTGTTCGGAACCCAAAATACATGATTTATGCCCTAATGAAGCGGAAATATTTGCATTGTATACACGGTCGAATGCTGTAGGAAAATCTGCATCATTGTTGCTTTAGTATCTCAGAACACTGAATGATTTATCGCTGAACTGAATCGTTCCTCTTTTTGTTTTAAATTCACCTTAAAGTCCGTGTGAAACATGCAAATGTATGTTTTCCAGGCCCTACTGGCAAATATATCCAACTCAAGGTTCCCTATCCTTTGCTTTATCAAATAAACCAACGCAAACTCACTTCCTCGGACAGAATTTCAACGCAGGTGATCGGCTCCAGGACCTCGTATGTAAAGTCTACTCGGGGCAGCTCATCGGAACCGGCGGGACTCGAGTGACGCACATCCTTGACCAGAAGCTGGTCACCGGGAGTCCGCTGTCCTACGCCAAAGAATCGCTTGGCCTCAAAACAGTCGCCGCCCCTCAGCAAAAATTGGCAGCCAATTAGTGCCAACAAAAACAACTTTGCACCCATTATCCGTTTTTTTTGTTCTGTTCAGAATTCAGTTTTCGGTTTTCCGTGTTCAGGGAATGTTAAACATTTTTTAAAAATATCCACCGGAGTCGAGGGATCTTCGCACGCGTCGCGGCAAACGAACTTTGGCAACTGCCAAGACGGAGACCAGAGCATCGAGTGCTGACCAAGTGCTGACGGATCGGCGAAGCTGTTTTCGTAAATTCAAATTCACTTTCGTTCAGAGAGAGAGGAAATGTTCGAGAGCTAGGCAGGCGCTGAGAATTTACAAAATATTCTCTCGTAATCGTATTCTTTGGCAATCGTTCAGTTCTCTGCTTCCAAGTTGTTTTTATTTACTTCTGCACTTGACCCGAATGGGTACAAAATGTGGCGTTCCAGGCGCCACTCTGAACTCTTTGTCAACGACCCCGAAAATAATCCAGGTCCATCATAACAACCCGTAGCCGCCTGTCTCAGGGATGGCGTTTAAAATTGGCCACAAAAGGTGCAGAAATAGCCCGAAATAAAGCGTATATATAGATTTTATGCTATATATACATGGGGGACTGTTTTGCATAAGAGTTCTTTGACTTTTATAGGGGGAGCTTCACTTTGGAGCTGATGAAAAGGTGGGTAGCCTATATGGTTTGTTATTAAAGTCTTCTCTTAGGGAGTTATATTTTGATCAGAGGGTTTTAATACATTTCTAACCATATGATGAATAAATATATAGGTATGTATCTTCAACATATATATATTAATATAATCCAAAATATATTTATGTGTCTAGCTATAATATTCGATTGTGTTACGGTTTTCATTTTAAAATAACCGATTGTATATGTAATAAAGATGCTAGAGGAACGATAACCAAATATAATAAAATTATAATCATCATTAAAATTGTAAACAACTAAAAAATTAATTTTATAACAATTTTTATTGAATACGCTAATTTGTTAAGCTAATAAAACTTAACACCGAAAGACTGATTTTTCAAATAAATATATATAACAATATCTATATCAACAATACACATATTATAGGTGTTTTTTGTACATATATAATTCGAATCGCCATTAAAATCTTCATTTAAAAATTTAAAAGTTGCCTCAATTTTTACAAAATTTCAATAAAATAAATTAAACATTAAAAAAATATTAAGTACAATAAAAATACTACCTATGCTGATTTTTGAAGAAATCTCGAAGAAACTCTCGATTTTTAAATTGGTCCTAATCCAATGCAAATTGTAAGGGTACTTACTTTGGCTTCCCTAAGTTAGTTTCTTCTTATGTTTTCTGTTGTGTTTATAAATTGGTTTTATTTAAAGTCGTTGGTAGATCTTGGGAAACATCGTAGAATATGGCCAGAATTGTTTAAAAAAGCTTTATTAATTTATTTAGGTTATTTTGAGATGCTTTGTTTTGTGGGAAAATTCAAATTGTTTTCAACATTCAATTAAAAAAATGATTATTGAAATTAACTGCACTAAATGCATAGACTTTTTATTACCAAACTCTTTCTGTTTAAATATTTATCGACAAAATGTCAAGCTCTTTGAACTCTTTATTTATTTACCTTTTTCTGGTAAATACCGTTTAATTTTGATTATCTATTCGCCATTTGTGAAGCGTTAAACCAAATATTTAATTTAGTAAATGTTTTTTGGCATTAGTTGCCCGTTTAGCCGCAGCTTTGTCCATTAGCCCCGTGCTCGGGAAGATAATGAAGCGGACGCTAGTGCGTGGCGGCCTGCCATTGGCATGCATAATGAATTGCAATTATGGTTAATGCGCCCGAGTGCGGAAAATGGAGGGTCGGTTGGTCAGGTGCCTGCAAAAAAAATTTTGGCCTTTTTTGATTAAATGCGCGTGTGCTTTCGAGGCAACATATTTGAAATGGAGCGGCACGAATACATGCACTTTTGGTCTGCCAAATAGCTGCAACATAATTTATGGAGGCAGCATCGCCGCAGAGGCGACGCTTTGCTGCAGCGCAATCGCAGCAATGGCATCTGGGCCAGAGACTGCGTCGACTTTGGTGCAAAGTATACACATAAATACGTATTCCAAGGGAAACTTGCATCTGAGTGATTGCCAGGTAATTTCTTTAGGATGTCAGCCCCGCTGAGCGTCTAACAAGTTACAAGTAGCCACTTAAACATTTTAGGTGGAGCAGCGGTAGCAACAACATCCTTTAACAAGGATGTCAACGCCTTGCCTTCAAGTCGCCGTCCTGACACTAAAGTTTCTGCCCCTTGCTGGTGCTGGTCCTCTGTTGCTGACGTTGTCACAGCGTTGACAAATGAAATTACGACATTTAGGGAAAATTGCATTACCCACTGCAATGGGGAAATTCAAGCCATTTGACTGCTTAAAGCTAACTTTGTCTAATTGAATTGCGTCCGCGTTTTCCTTCGTTCCTCATTGCCTGCAGAAAATAGATTGGTTTTCATTTCGAAAGTGTGGCTGAAAACATGCACGGAACGGCATGCTGATTGCTCGAGTGCCTCAAGTGCATCTATTCTGGCCAAGAGCACAGGCAGCGTCATCCGGTTCAAGTGGTCCGGCGAAAGGTTAACAACACTCCACAAAGAAATGCTGAATGCCGTTCATAATTGTTGCCACTGGAGGAGTCTTGCCGACGTGCTCGATGGTGCCGTAATGAGCCAGTGAGCCATTGAGGCACTCAATGGCCTGTCGCCGACCAATGGGCGATGGCCGATGTCCGATGGCCATTCCTGGGACATTCATACGAGTGAGTACGTGTGCGCCCTGGGAAATGTGTCCAATTATATAATTGAATTGGCTATCGCAAGGACATCGGCATATGCACATCAATCAATCTGGCTAATAAAGCAATTAACAGGGCGGACGCCGCACGCCGTCCTCTGGCCGAAACGGAAATTACAAATTTTTAGTCATTCTTGTTGTTGCCTCTGCGGCGGCATTTTAATTTATGCCCCACAAATTGGATTTGGGCCCCGAAAACGCCAATTTGGCTTAGCGGGGATTAGCCAAAATGCTGAAAGCGCCCGAATTTTGGTTTAAATTGAAATATTTTTCGCTGGGCATTGCGCTTATCGCGCCCTGAAATGTAGGCTAAGCTTTGCTGTGAGCAGCCAAGCCCGGAAAAACAATCAATTGAAGGGGGCCGTTGGGGCGTTGGCAACAATCAGATCAAACTGTGAGGCAACGGCTCTTACACTCACAGAAGGAGCATTCAGAGACGGAGGAGATGGCCTGCTCCGCCACTGGAACTGCGGCTGAGTGCCGCTGCAGCATGCTGCAGCAGTTGATAAACTGGGAAAGAGTTTTTCAAAGAAAGCCCTCCGGGGAAAAGAAAGGCACAGCTGGCAAACAAACCAAGTTAAAAGTTGCACAACGAATGCTCGACTGCCTGATGACTGAATGAAGCTTTTGAAATGTTAATTGGACGCCTTAATTGCTTTTAATTCAACGAACGATTGCTTTGCGTTCTGCAAACGGCAAATACCGCGATAGTTTTCATTCACCTTTGTGAGCGCGTTTTCATTCAAATTCCATGTTAAATTGAGTTATGGCTTGCATAAATTCATTTTTATATTTACTTAATATCTGTGAGCGTGCGGATGCCGAAGGGGTTTGCAATTCAATTAGTTCACCCTACATAAATCATATTAAATTAATTTGAATTACTGAATAAATAAGCAGGTTAATGGGGTACAAAAGGGGTAAATACGGGTTTACTCCTTTCATAGTTATATTAAACTGGGGTCACAATTAAGTCTCAGTCAAGTAATAAGCGTCAAACTCGTCCCATCTTAATACGGCAAAGTAGCATTAAGCAGAAGGAGCATTTAGGCCAAAGGGTATTAGCAAGCCTGTCTCCATAGTGAGCATACCCCATTCGCCGGCCGTTTCCGGAGAACGAAAACGGATTTAGTAAAAAATGGCCAGCTTGGGGCTGCAAAAGCTGGCAGCCGGCAGCTGGCAACTGGCAGGTTTGAGCGGCTCAAGGAATAAGAGATGCAGTCACAAAGTGGAGCATATTTGTGCTAGCCTGTCGATGCTGCCAACGTGGCAATGTGTGAATGGGCCAGGGCCAGGATCTGAGCCTGTGGTAATCCATTCCAGGCGCCAGCAGCGGCCACTTGACTCACAATTGCAATTGCCAGGCTTAGGCGACGACCTGCCACCAAGCTGCAGCCTGTCGACATCGTTCTCACTGTTCTCCATTTTCACACTCTTTTTCTCCTTTTTTGCAGGACGAGGGATGGAAGTTAAACCGCACCAACTACTACCAGGAGGGATGGCTGGCCACGGGCAATGTGCGAGGAATCGTGGGCGTGACCTTTACCACCTCGCATTGCCGCAAGAACATGGACTATCCGCTGAGGACCAACTACAACCTGCGCGGCCACAGATCGGATGTAAGTATTAGCGGAGTTGGTCCATTAAAAACCTTGCATTAGAATGATTCTGGTTTTTCTCCACAGGTCATCTTGGTCAAGTGGAATGAGCCCTACCAGAAGCTGGCCTCCTGCGACAGTTCGGGCATCATCTTCGTGTGGATCAAGTACGAGGGTCGCTGGTCCATTGAGCTGATCAACGATCGAAACACACCGGTTACCCACTTCTCCTGGTCGCACGATGGCCGGATGGCCCTGATCTGTTACCAGGATGGTTTCGTGCTGGTCGGGTCGGTGGCCGGTCAGCGCTATTGGTCCTCCATGCTCAACCTGGAGTCGACGATCACGTGCGGCATTTGGACGCCCGACGACCAGCAGGTGTACTTTGGAACCACCCAGGGCCAGGTGATTGTGATGGATGTGCATGGTGCAATGGTGTCGCAGGTGCAGCTTTCCAACGACGTCCCCATCACTTCGATGGCGTGGTCCTGCGAGAAGTTCAAGATGGAGGAGGGCGAGGAAGCTGAGCCCGGTGTAACCAATGCGGGTGAGTTTTTATTATAGATAAAATAATATCTGTGGAATAAATAAATATATGGTATTTCCTTAGCCAAGCGATCCTTCGTGCTGGCTGTTAGCTTCCAGAACGGATATATATACTTGCTAAAGTCGTTCGACGACGTCTCACCCGCACATATCAACACTTGCCTTAACGGCGCCCTCGGCATGGTCATGGAGTGGAGCAACTCCCGGGAGCTACTCGCCGTCGCTGGTACGCTGCGCACCGGACTGGACGGAGCGAAACCGGAGGAGCTGGGCACGCCCAGCAGCTACACAAATCTGGTCAAGTTCTACACGGAGACGGGCGCGTGCCTTTACCAGGCACACATCCCCTGCAGCAGTGCCACAGTTTCGGCCATCACCTGGGGCCACAACGACAAGCGGCTGTTCATCGCCACCGGGACGCAGGTGCACATTGCCTGGGTGTCCAGACGGGTGGCCTCCCTGCAGCTCCTCTGCCGGCTGGAGATACAGGCGAGTGTCGGCTCTGAGACGCTTTTGCCCCTGCTGCCGTTGCCTTCTAGGATTAAGTCTCTCATTGGCAATCTGTTTGCTCAAACGATACGAGTAAGTCTATAAAGAAAATCAGTAATCAGTAATGGTATTCAATTTATCTGCATTCTTTCAAGTGCTGTGTACCTGACCTGAAGTCGCTCCGTGATTTCGTTTCGCGACCGCCGCTTTGCTCGACCCGGCTGCACTGCACCATGATCCGGCACGACGACGACTCAAACCTGAGTTCCGGCACCTGCTACACGCTCTATTTGGAGTACTTGGGCGGACTGGTGCCCCTGCTTAAGGGCAAGCGAACGTCTAAGATTCGTCCAGAGTTTGTCATCTTCGATCCGCAGGTCAATGGTGAGTTTTCCCACGATACACTGCGAATTGGTAATGGAAGCCTTGAACAATTACTTATGTCTCCTCTCCTCAGATGCACCCTTGTACTTTCAATACTCTGCCGAGGCCAAAAGCTCCTCGGGCTCCAGCCAGTCCACCACCACGGGCAACAGTGGGCGGACAGACTCCTCGGATAGCGACTACGAGGAGCGCTCCCGCTTCGGCTCCCCGCGGACGCCGCGAAAGAAGAGAGTGCGACCGAAGAGACGCCACCAGGCAGGCGACCGACTAAGCACGTCCGGGGGCGGGGGAACCAACGATCCCGACAGCTTGGATGAGCTGGCCTACGTGGACACACTGCCGGAGGTAGGTGGCACTCTTGGCCAGAGAAGATCCACGCCATCACTGATTCAAACCATTCGTTTCATTCTCAAGCAGGAAGTCAAGCTGGTGGAGGTGACCTCCAACATTTGGGGAACCAAGTTCAAGATCCACGGACTTGCCAAAACCGTCCCAGCCAATTTAGGCCAAGTAACTTATAAGACGTCCCTACTGCATTTGCAACCTCGACAGATGACGCTGGTCATAACCGAGCTGCGCGACGACTTTCCACCTGGTCCCGATCCCAGCTTTAATCCCAACATATTCTCCGAGGACGAGGACGAGCATCACCAGCACCAGGCCAACCACCACGATGCAGTGCCGCAGGTGAACGTGACAAGTGCGCAGGACGTGGCCTCACTCAAACCACCGACTATTCCACAGAGGCGGCTCACAGATGGAGCTTCTGCGCCCTTGATAGCTCCGATGTCGCCGCGCCCTAATCGTATTCTGGCGCGGCACAAGAACTCCTTGACTGTGAATGGAGAGCGTGGAGCTGGCTCCTCGGCGGGCTTGAGCCCTCTGGCGCGAGCGGAGAGCTACGACGATGATTCATCCAATGAGTCCCAGGAGGCCGGCGCCACGGGCAGCCAGTCCACCACTGTGCTGCTGCACCAAGCGCCCTCTAATGGCTCCGGTCCTGGTCCCAGCAGCAGCAAGACGATCACGCGTCCAAAGACCATCAGCAGCTTCAAGAACAGCTACAGCCGCTCTAGCTCCAACTCCAGCTGTCAGTCGCGGCACGCCATCTCGCCGCTGTACTGCGATGGAGCTGTGCCCACGCTGCAGAGCCCCAAGAATGCGGTTGCACCCTCAGACATCATCTTCGAGCGGCCAGCCGTGCCTGCCGCTGGACAGACCACTCTCATGTCGTACTCCAGCAACGCGGACTACGCCAACAATGTGGTGCAGGTGAAGAATGCTTTGATGTCGGAGCCGGTGCGTTCGGCCAACAGCCATGTGAATCCGGTGCCCCTGAATCTGAACCTCAATCTGGAGCGAATGGATGCGCGGGTCAAGTGCATGGCACCCGCCACGGCCTCCACCTCCAAGCGCCGTGATATGCTGTACATTGACGAGGAGACCCAGTCGCCCACGCTCACCACGAGCGCCAATAGCATGAAGCGTACGCCCACAGTAGTATCAATAGCTCCAGCCCTTCCTGACTCCATCACACGGAGCTGCAGCGTAGGCTACCTGGACTCGGTAGCCATCACGCCGTCCGACGAGGCTCTATCCGCTCTGCGTAAGGATGCGCCGAATAAGCGGCTGGTGCTGGTGGACAAGCGTAGGAATCGCCGGAAACGACAGCAGCAGGAAGATGCCCGGCGGCACAAGCTGCAGCAGACTGGGAAGTCCAAGAGCCTCGACTCCTGCGAACTGCTCTCGCTCCAGACGAAGTTGTCCAGCAAGGAGCACGAGCAGGTGGTGCGCAAGCTGCAGGAGATCTCCGACAGCAGTGCCTGCAGCAGCGCGGCCAACACGTTGTGCTTTAAGTGCCGCAACAACATGAACACCAGCAGTGCCTGCAAGCGTTGCCAGCCGTCAAAGGGAGCCGCCCTTGATGAGATTACGCCCGCGGTGGTGGCAACAGCAGAGTCCCCAGTTAAAGAACCTTCAGTAGTCAGCGTGCAGGCAAAGCCGGCGCCCAAGAAACGCTTCGATGTCATTACTAGCTTCACAGACTCGCCGCTCTTCACGAGAAAACATCGCTTTGGATATGGACGCAACAAGGAGACAGCAGGCACGGAGAACTCCACACCGCTGCTGGGACGGAAGCAGGACAACGGCTTCAGCTTTGTGAAGCAATTATCCGAGGTTCGCTGGCGACGAAAGGAAGCGCCACAGGCGCAAATCAATGGAGCTAGCAACGCCAGCACGTTGGAGAGGCAGCAGCAGCAGCCAGAGATGGTAGGAGCAACATGTGGGGCGGTGGAAGCAACGCCAGTGGAGGCCAAGGCTTCTGTTTCTTTGCACACTCAGGTAGATATCTAAAATATGTTAAGACACTAGTGGTTTATAATGTCCCTTCAAATAATCTAGGCCCTAACCACCCTGGAAAATATAATAAGTCGCCTTCGTGATCTCGACGAGGGTCGTCTGACACCTCCTTCCACCCCGCAGCGACTACCACGAAGTTCACCAGCGTCGCCGGCGGCCAGCAAAAAGAACAAGCGGCAGCAGAGCAACTCTCCCATTCGCCACATTCTAAACTCACCGCTTTTAAACCGCCGCCAGCGCAAGAAGCAAAGCATCATCGAGAGCTCAGATGATGAGGGCAACCAAACAAATGGATCTGGCGAGGAGAGCAACAACGCGGGTAATGGAAAGCAGTATCGCGACTTGGAGACTTTCCAAAAGGCTCAGTTGCGCCAAAAGGTGTGTCCAGTTTACTTATTTCTTTTGAGATTGTGATTGAAATCACGGCTTATAATGAATATAGTAACTAACTATAGTAACTTATACCTACAGCTGAAGCGGGGCAAGATCGAGCCCAATGGCAGTGCCAGCTGTGCCAATCCGGCGCCAGTGCGTCGCGAGTTTGTGATGCACAACAAGGCGCCCATGTGGAATGAGATGAGCCAGGTGTACCAATTGGACTTTGGGGGTCGCGTTACCCAGGAGTCGGCCAAGAACTTCCAAATCGAGTTTCGTGGCAAGCAGGTGAGTACAGTTTCCGAATTAAAGCTCTTCGATAAGTCCAATATTTAATTGTAATATTAATCTAAACAGGTCATGCAGTTCGGGCGCATCGATGGCAACGCCTATACTTTGGATTTCCAGTATCCATTCTCCGCCCTCCAGGCCTTTGCCGTGGCCCTGGCCAATGTGACACAGCGACTGAAGTAATCGAACGGCAGATCGCATCGCACCGCATCCTTAACCGTGTATAGATCTTCAATAATGTCGCCAGCTGATTGCAGCAATTGCTTTTTTGGCCTACGCTATATATTTTTTATACCAGACGATGAAATGGACGATTAGCGAAATTGCTTATTCATTTGTATATATTGTATATGTATATTGTGGTCTTTAGGTTTCCGAGTACCGTATTTTAAAAATTATGTATGTGAACACGTACCACCACTTGATTGAAGGTTTTGCCATGAGCAGCACAATGAAACACCCATGGGTGTGTGCGCATGGGTGTGCAACTCACAGTCCGATCCATTTTTGTGCAATATTTGTATGACAAGTTTTTTGGATTAAGTGTAGCCGAGTGTAAATGTTAGGCGTAACGTAACGACGAACGATGTATTTTAAATCAAATTACTTTAACCCGAGGTATATGGATGATCAGTCGGTTTTTAACACTAGTTTGTACAAGAGCAGCCTTTTTTGCATAGAGCTTCGTTTCTCGCTTTACTCGACTTAAGTGCAATAACATCTTTGGTTAACTCTTAGATCTAAGACATACATATTCGCGAAAGTGAAGCATACCGCTTGACCCAGTAGCACCCGGAGCTATTCATTGCGAGTAAAGACGAGTCGTTCGATCACTGGATGCTAGCATATTTTTTATATGTGTAAACTTATTGTGAAAGCTGAATCGATGGACGGCAAGGAATACAGAACTTTGTGCTTTTCCTCTCAACTCTGTTTTGTAGTTAGGCTTAATTTCAAGAAAAATTCGTTATTGTAATTGTTGTGAATATTTAAATAAGCACGAGTCGTAAACGATTTAGGCGGTCAACTACATAAATCATTAAATAAATGTATTTTACGTGAATAAAGGCTTTCGTTTTATAAATATCAACAAATTATTGCACCTAACTGTGAGATTTCGCCAGAGATTTACAGAAACTGTTACGTCTTTTGCTTTTGTTTTTCTATGTCGATTTCGGCCTTTTCCCAGTCTGGAATGGTTTTCTCCTTGATGTGCCAAGAATCGGTTTTGGGGCCTTTTACTTCAGCTGCATTGAAAGGGAGTATGATAAGTAGTATTCAAAGATGGAAATTAATGACTACTCACAGGTCTTGAAGCGCTTTACGCCCTCCTGCATATCAGTCATCATATCTGATGTCACATTCATGATCTCGTTGTAACTGGCCGCATGGAATCCTGGACGATTATAGGCATTCGCATTCTCCAGCACTGCATTCCGATCATGCATCAGCGAAGCTATGGGAAACTTGGCTATTGAAAAGGCCAGATTCACAGCCTGTCCAAGGGCAGTGCCCGTGGCCACAACGCGATTGACCAAGCCCATCCTCATGGCCTCCCTGGCGTAAACACGTCTCCCCGTCTCTATGATGTCCAAGGCGTTGGAGTAGCCAACGGCAGCAGCAAGACGGACTGATCCGCCATCGCTCAGAGGCACTCCCAGGCGCCGGTTAAAGAAACCCAGCACTGCAGAGTCCTCCATCACTCGCAGATCACACAACAGCGCCAATTCCACTCCGCCAGCCACACAGAAACCGCTGATGCCGCAGACCAGTGGCTTTCGGAGATGTCGCCTGGTTGGACCCACGGAGCCCTCGTGACGCAACAGAAAGTTAAGGCTACCGCGCTGCGCCTCCGCCTCCAGTTCCGCCAAGTCATACCCAGCGGAGAAGGAGCCACCAATACCATAAAGTACTCCGACAGGCGAGGTATCATCCGCTTCGAATCGACTAATGGCTTCGGTCAGCTGCTCGGCGGTGTTGGCATCAATGGAGTTACGTTGCTGTTCGCGATTCAGGCCGATAAGGGTTATGTGGGAGTCCTTCTCCACCAGCACAGTGCTGGCGGTGGCCTCCGCTGTTGAATCACTTCGTGCATGCCTCTTAGTCGATAGAAAAATGCATCTTGAACCCAAATTCAAGTTGTTTACACCCCGTAAAAATGTACAAACAAATCTGCCCATATTGCGGCCCAAAACAAAAACAACAATGGCAACATGGCCGTAGGTCAATTCGGTCCATAGGGGTTTATGTTTAGATATATGTATATATATATGGAGAAATCATCTGGTAATAATCAACAATCTTGTGTTCCTGAAATTAGTTAAGTTCATTTGCTGTTCAAAATATAATATAAGTCAGCATATAGAAGAAGGACCCCTCCCGGCACCCATGGTAACCAATGTTGGGTAACGCCGAAATTGCATACCACTTGCATCACTGCTTATTTTATGTTTTGTTTTAAAAAACAATAACACACATGAACATTAATTAAACGGCTAAATATGAAATATTTTCTAATGACTAGTTATAGTAAACTTTTCTTTACATTTTGCCTTTTAATCAGTTGCCGATAGTTTCAATCTTAAATATCGATAGGGTTGTACAAAATATGATAATCGATGTACCGATATCAGTATCGTTGTTTTTGTAGCTCTAGTGGGTGTGTGTTTGTGTGGAAACAAAAAGATTAAACAAAAAAACTCAAATCACTCGAGAACGCCGCGGTGCCCATTAAACTTATATTTATAAGTGAAAAACGCAACGAAATAGTGCAAGTGGCGGACGAGCCAGCGCTCCAAGACAGAGCCTACTCAGCAGCACGCACAGTGATATAAGCAAAGTACAAAACAGTCGCGCCTGCCAGACAAAGGATAGGTGAAAACGGTAAAACAATATTCTCCTGTCCACAACAATGGGTGCTCATCCACAACAAAAGACTTTCTACATCTGTGGTGATCCCCCCGCTCCGCCGCCACTCCCCGTTGCATGTGGCGCAATGTCTCAGTTGAACTCTAATTGAATCGGCAGCAGCGAAGTGGCGCCCTCGCCCATCATTATTAGAACTTAATTGTGTCTATTTTTGTGCGGTGTGCGTCTGCCGGTGGCTTCCGCGTCACCAAAGTAATCCCCGCCGCCCCAGCCCCGCCCACGCAGACACTGCACCACTGGAGGCCCCCGGGGGCAACTGTTGCCATTCGTCGTTCTCGCTGTTCCCATTTATTTGTGGTGTCGCAGTCTGTCGCCCATCATGGTCTATTTTTGAAAACCGTATTTGCGAAAACAACGAAGTGTCGCAGCCGAAATGAGAGTCTCGTTTTATTATGCTTTATGGCCTGCTGCGGTTTGTTATTTGTTTTCTTTACTTTTTTTGTTGGTTTTGCGACCGGGACACACCTTTCGTTGACGTTCGAGTGCCCTGCCTTTGATCATCTCAGAGATACGCAGAGCAGAGCGAAAGGCAATTAAAGTATATACAAGTGTGCGGTCAGACTGCTGGGTTTATTGCCTCGAGTAGAACTTAATTAATTGAATTAAGCTGGCGAAGACACATTCTCACAGTTTCATCTTATTTTTGCCCATAGCATACTCCGAGCACCAAAACACACACACGACACACACTCACGACTCACGATGTCAACCGGAAGGCCCATAAAATGTGTTGTCGTCGGTGACGGCACTGTCGGAAAGACCTGCATGCTAATCTCCTACACGACAGACTGCTTTCCCGGCGAATATGTGCCCACAGTGTAAGTTGGCCCTGGTAGTCGCCGGATCAACTCCCGGATAACTCCCACTTTGATTGCTTCAACAGATTCGACAACTACTCAGCCCCAATGCAAGTGGACACAATTCAGGTCTCACTGGGACTGTGGGACACGGCGGGACAGGAGGACTACGACCGACTGCGACCGCTCTCCTACCCGCAGACAGACGTCTTCCTGATATGCTATAGCGTGGCGAGCCCCTCGTCCTTCGAAAACGTCACATCGAAATGGTATCCGGAGATAAAACACCACTGTCCCGACGCGCCCATCATTCTAGTTGGTAAGTTGCCAGCTCTTGGAAGGAAGTACATATATAAACAATAAATACACATTGCAGGAACCAAAATCGATTTGCGCGAAGATCGAGAGACACTGAGCGGCCTCGCTGAGCAGGGGCTGACGCCACTGAAGCGCGAGCAGGGCCAGAAGCTGGCGAACAAGATACGCGCTGTTAAATACATGGAGTGCTCCGCCTTGACGCAGCGTGGCCTCAAGCCGGTAAGTTATCATCGGCACACCCTCGCCTCTCTCTTACTCACTTACCGATTCCCCCACTCCCCAACCACCTTCAGGTGTTCGAGGAAGCGGTGCGCGCTGTGCTCCGACCTGAGCCGCTAAAGCGACGCCAGCGAAAGTGTTTAGTTATGTAAATAAGGTAACATGTTATTGGCGACAGAGATTCCTCGGAAGCGACACGTAAGCCGGCGAGACGGCCGACATAGACACCCGCAGCGTCCTCATCGACTAATCAAACAACAGAACTCATTCATTGGGCATCATATTTATTTACATAAGTTTAAAATTACTCCTAATGTACCAGTCCCTTAGCGGCCCCGATAAGAAGCTCTTAAGCAACGAAATATTCCGGTCGAAATATTGCGAGGGAATCCCTGAACCCCTGGAAGATTCGTTCGTTTCTTGAGTGATTCTTATGGGGTCATTAAGAGTGAATATTTTTGGCACAAAAACACAAATCCCTCCCGAAACAACTAAAACAGCATTATAAACTAAATCGGAACAACAGAGAATCGTAAATCTAATGCAGCTACATATGTAGAAATCTAGTCAATTGAATCGAATGTATTGTACTAATAGTAACAAGCAGCGAGTACACATTATAAGAACCGCAGCCTTCTCACAGCTAAAATTGGTTTCGCATATCATGAGCATCAATGCATTTCCTAATTTCCCATTATATGTATTATAGTTATGTAGCCTGGCTTTTAAGCAGCTGAACTGTCTCTGTTTCCAGCTTACCAAAACTGAACCAAGGCCAATCCACTTGACGACGAGCTCTAAGAGAAAGCCACTTTTTACGATATTCAAGCATGCGAATTTTTTGTATTCTAACTCGACCCTCGAATCATAATCATAATCATCTGACGCGCATTTGACCATGTATTTTGAAAATGTAACAACTGTTGTTTATTATTTTATAATGACCTATTTATTATCCTAACTTTAAAGAAATGAATTGTATAAACAACTTTTACGGCGTAAGTATAGCAAAAGGATTATGTGAATGAAGTGGCGAACAAACTGCATTTAAGTGTGACCCGACTCGAATAAGCAAAGAAACAAGAATCAAAAATTAATACATACAACAAAAGCCCTCAACTTAAAAAATATTAATAATGAGCAAAATGTTTACATTGAAAAGTAACGAACTCCCAGGACATTTTTTGTACTAAATATATAAACAAATTTAACGAAAGTCTTATGTAAATGAAATGTAAACGAAGGCCGTTTGGCTCCAGAGAGATGTAGCAGCCGTAAACTGATTTAATACTTACGAAATATATACTGTAATTATTTAAACCAAGAACAACAAACCGCTGTATTCTGTGCTTAACTTTGCCTTTCAGTTTTTCGTTTATTTTGTTGTAAATGCCACCTTTTGGTTTCGGTTCTAAACAATTAACATTTTGATACAATTTTTTCTGGATATGTATTTTTAGAAGTGCGTGCCTCGATATCAACTTGTGCTCGAATCTCGAAGTGCTTCGCTTGGGATGCGTCATCTTGTGCAATGTTATGGTGGAACAGCTCTGGACACTGCGTCTGGGAAGTCCTAAGTCCATCGGCTTAGTACAGGCGGAAGGGCTTTGTGTGCACGGCCTGTCCGGGCTTCTTCTTGGGACCCGCACTCTTCGGACGCTTGGTCTCCGAGTTGAGTGAGGGCATGGACACGGAGAGCACGAGGCACTCGGCTGGCAGCGACATGGACGAGGTGAGTGTGGTGGCGCGCTGGATGCGCGGCGCCTTCCAATACTGCGGGGATTTGGATACAAAGAGGGTTCTTAGATGCGGTTCATAGTCCGGGGTAGCGAATGCAAAATATTTGTCGCAGTCATAGCTCGATTGAGATGGAGACTTACAATTTGCTTGATCAAATTATTTCGATTATTTTCGATTACCAATGCATCCAAATGAGGAAGAAGAGGATGTGTGCTCGTGCGTGGCTTTGTTGGAACGCTTGCGGCGTGGGCGTGGCTTGCCAAATGTACTTAAGTTTCTCCAAAATTAGTTGTCTTAAATCGCAAATCTCAAACCGATACAAACCAAATTGTTGAAATATTCAAAAACTAAGTGCAACAACAACTCCGGGATTTAATAAATGAAAAAACGTTTTTTTGTTTGTTTATTATGCTTAAATTTTGCCATTGTTCTTACATTTGGTAACAGGGTGTAAATAAATCGTGAGAATGATGCGCTTGACTAATAAGATACAAATTAATAATAGTAAAAATATGCTTATACGTGGTATTATCTGCTCTGTTCGGTTCGGTTCGGTACTGTTCTGTTCTGAGTGGCTGTTTGTTCGTCGCAAAAGTATCTAAACGGTTCACATATCATCGGGTCGCATTATCTTAGTCGTATAACATTTAGACGTCGAGTGTAATTGGGTGTCGTTCAACATTTTCAACCAAGCACACGGTTTATTCATACGAATCTTGTATAATTTGCTTAAATATTTAGATACTTTTATGTATATATAGATATATTTTATGTATATATGAAGTTCTTGTAATACATTGAGATATATAATTTATGTCTTGTATCTGACGATAAAGAGTGCATTGCTCAACTAGTCAATATACTTCGATCTGTATACCAAATACCGCTTCTATGTGGGGTGGTGGTGGAGTAGATGAATCTGCATCTGCATCTGCAGTCTGCGTGCTTGCACCCCTACCGAATTGTTTGGGTCTTATTACTGGATTGTGAGGGTGTGTGGAAATCATTGCATAACTTTTTCTTTTTGTGTAGCTTTTTGCTTAGATAGTACATTTCAAATTAGCAGGTTCAATGTTCGTTTCGCTTTCAATCTTGGCTATCTTAGCTTGCAAGAAAAGATATCGGCTCGACATGCATTTCGGGCATTTCGGGCATTTAGCTTTGTTGATTTAAATTTTCATCAGCGCCAGAAGCCGTCGTGGATGGTAGTGGACTCTGCGTTCAAGATAAAAATATAAACGTGAATGCGTATCGATTGCTCAAATGATAAGGTAAACTTTACAGAAATAAACCATAAGCCTTGTTAGATCATGAGTTGGTTTTGGAATGCAATGGAGTAAGATTGGGGGTCGCAAGCAGTTGCCCTTGAAACCGTTTCGGGATCTATAGAGTATGTATGTATTTGGTTTGGATGCAGGTGGTCTGGCAAATCAGCTTCGGTTCGGTTAGTCTATCACAGCACTGTTAAATATTAGGTATATCAAACTATCTAGGCATGTATATAATGTACGCAATGGACACATCTTAGAGAACTTGCAACGCACAAGAACTTACGGGGCTTGCGTGATCGTACCGTGAACAAATCGAATCGGATCGGATAGAATGTTTCTATAGTGCTTAAAATAGCGTCGCATTCGGACCTCCAGTATACTATGCTGCCGTAGCAATCGTAATAGGCTTTAAATAACTTTAATGGACGTAACATGTATACGAATTTTGAATTTAATGCACTTAGTTTCGTATGACTAGCCTAATAAAACGTGTATATATATTCCTATAATAAACAAAAGAAACGGTTAAGCACAGAAATGAAGAGTACACTTAATAATTCATAATTAATCGTAATTTAAAATGGATGTCAGTATTGATGTATGCACATATGAGGTCAATGAATGAGAGGTTTTTGTTTTAGTGTTCAAGTGACGAGTGTGAGCGAGCAAAGCACTTGGTTAGATGACTTAAATGCTGGGCAGCCTTTCGCTTATCGTCCAAAGGGTCAGAGTCAGGGGTACGGGGTTTCGGTTTGAGCAATCGCGGATCAGTATATTGTTCAAAATTTGTACTATCCTACGTTGTATAGGGTTCTTGACCGTTGCCATAAATAATACTTGTGTTCGCTACATACTAGGGACTAGGGGGAGTTAACAAACATCGGGCTGCTGTCTTCTGCCCCTGGACAGTGACCCGAGCTAAGGCTGTGATTAAAATCAATTTACACCTGGCCGGATCGCGAGAGCCTCCGCCCGGGGAGCAGCCCAGGGGTAGGACAGCTTTTATTCTCAACATATTCGTAGATTGTACAATTTAAAATAGAAACTCTTGCAAACTCATCCGAGATTTTCTGGATGAGTTCGGGTGTTTTTTAGTTCTTGTTCTTAGTTTGTCCTGTTTAGTCCTGCAACAGTTACAGTTATCGTTTGGCTTTAGGTACAGTTAAGTAGTTGATGGATGTCTTTTCGATACGCGATACTGATTCGATATCGAGCTCGGATTCGATTTCGATTTCGATTAGGCTGATTAAAGCTAGGAGGGAGTTCATTTAAAAAGCGACTCGAATATATTGTTACACACACAGTCTGAGTTACAGAGACCGAATTCTAGGTGGATCGTGGCAATCAAGCGCCCTTGCGCCGCAAACTACATTAGCAGCCGGTTAAAGCGAGGGGGAGACAGAGAAAAAAGAGAGAGAGATTTGTTTAAAGAATCTTTTCTGGCACAACACATATCAAATTGATGGATGGAAAGCGCTCTTGCTACCAATTTTGTTGTTTATTGTCATCGCCAATGAATCTCAGTTTGGGTTTGTGGGAAATTCATTTTTAAATGCAACGTTATGGCAATTAACTCAACGAAATGATAGTCTGAACGAAACTAAAGGTTACAACAAACTAAACAGATATCGAATGCCCGCCAGCGAGACCTAAAAGTGCCAACAAATACTTTGTCCAGATGTTACTTCTCTTTAATTACGGATAGGTGATCTTTTGGTGGGAGTTATCTGAAAGCGGTTTCGGGTGGCAAGTGGGAATGGTGTCTGTGGGGGTACCTTGGGTTACGTGTGTGTGGGTCTCTTTTGGGTGAGGTGCTCTGTTAGTGGCTTAATCGTAAACCATAGGGTGTTAACGCAATCAATTACAATTACGGATTACACAAAAATGAATTTCTCGACGCAAACACAAAATGGAATATTATATATTTTTTTGTTTCCTTCTTAAAGAACTAAAAAAGGTCTAGTAAATCATGGTTAGGTATAAGATAAATTCTAGGTTTTTAATACGTAACTACAACGAGCTTATGTACACGTAGTTTACCTGTGTTGGTGGTGTTGTCAGTGCAACAGAGTGATCAACATTTTTCAAATAATCCTTATCATCGAAAATCTTCTTTTCACCGCCACCGGGCTTGTGCTTTACATTATCCAAAGAGCCAACTTTGCTTTGTGCCTTAATTTCTATTTTTTGCGTTTGGATCTGAAAAGTAGCACCGGCACCGGCAACGTACAGAAAACGATTAGCAAGTCATTTTTTCCAAAGTGTTTCGAATCGACGGCCCAAAGGGTCATTCGACTTGCGTGGTTGGGATGGTGGATTATTATTTTTGGACACAGGAGGTCGGCCAATCGAGGACACACAACTGAAATTTGGAATTTAACACACAAAAACACAGGGACAGAGCACGAGGAACGTAATAAATGGATATAATCAAAGTTAAAAAGGTACAGAACATAATCTACTATCTACTTGGTTGGTGTGGTGCCTTTTGGGAGATAAGTATTCAAAAATGTGAGGCTTAGGTGTACCAAAAAGATCAAAAATAAGAAAGACATGATGCATCTAAGGGTTCGTACAAAAGCACACATAGGATGCACACAAATATATGTTTATCAGATGTACAGAGAGGAAAATAGTTATCACGACTACTTACATCCTTGGGGTTGTTATCCTTTGAATTCGTTGTGTTTAATGGTTTAGTTAAAAACAAAAAACATTTTCCAAATATTGTTTAAACAAGTTTCGGTTCGTTAAAATAAGGATGGAAAAATAATAAGTTATTCTCGATTATTCAGCTATTTGGTATGGGTTAGGAACTGAACAGAATGGTTTCCCTCAACGCTGTACAATGCTGACCCCAATACTAGGATAGGTGTGTATTAAGTACTCGACTTTTAGTCAACAACCAGGGGGCAGAGGCTTATGTACATCTGGTGTGAGTGGGTTACGTACCCCGCTAAAACTCTACCTCCTCCTCATTATACAAATTCGCATCCAGGCGCTTGTTACTGGCGCAGTGGCCGACTATCTTGGAACCCTCGCCATAGATGATGTTCATCTTCCTATCGTAGCTCTGGAAAGTGGTTCAAGGCATTGGTTTAGGGGTGTTCTGCGTGTTAGTTGGTTGTAGTTCTAGGGTTGAACTCCTCGATGCGTGAGTGTCGGACACCGAAGGAGAGTTTAACTTGCAGCATGCTGTTTAAAACTAAGAGAACATTGCGGCCCCACATGCACTGAGAGAAGCAGCCCATGCCCATGCCCTTGCCCATGAACATGCCGGGCTATTGTTGGTAACAAAACGAGAGAGTAGAGCATTCAAAAACCAACGAAAGCCAACGTCACTCGGAAATCATACTTAACCACTACAAAAATCAATGGGAACTCGTTCGGTCTCTGGGTCAAACTCAAACATGAAACGGTGGGGTCACATGATGGGAGCATACCTTGATATCGCCGCCACCGGGCTGGTGCTTCACGTTGTCCTTAGAGTTGACCTTCGACTTGGCCTTGTTGTTGAAGTCCATCTTCAGGGTCTCGATCTTCTTGTCCCCGCCTCCGGGCTTGTGGGCGGCGTTCTCCAACGAGCCGATTTTCGACTTTGCGTTCCACTGCAACTTTGTTGTTACTATCTACGGATTTGCAGTGCCGGATTGGTGGAGGATTGGTGGTGCGAGTGTGTGCGGATTCGTTGATTGTAAGTTGTAAATAGATACAAGGTAGGTAAACGATTATAAGCCAGAGTCGAATATCGATCCAATGATGGATATCCCGCTGCGCCGTCTGCCGCCTGCCGCCTGCCGCCTGCCGCTGTCAATGTCAGAGTCGTCGCACCCAACTCTGGCACTTCCAGTTCAACGGCGGAGGCGTAGGCGACTGCGGATACGGATTCGGATGGGGTTGGAGCTTGTACGCTACATAAGGCAACGGAATTATGCTGCTAAGTGTCGCTGCGAATTGGTAATTGCATTTCCTACAACAAGATACGAGAGCCAAGATACCGTGCGTCCGCCATCTATAATGGGCATATGTATATCTCAAATCAAGTCGCAAATCGACCGTGAAATTGAGTTTTCCAATAAATACAATACGAGTTACTTTACAGTACGCGACAATACGTTACTTTTCTTTTTCGAGAGAGCTTTTCTCGTTATTACAAAAGCCATTTGTAGATGAAAGAAATTTACAAAGATTTATGAGAGAAACAGAGAGCTAGAGTAATGTCCTGGGTTTCCCCAGCAGAAATGCTTGGAATGGATACACCGGTCCCGCCCTGGATTACCCCCTAGACGGGAGTTGGACCATCCCAAACGTACCTTCTTCTCGCCGCCCTTGGGCGCGTACTTGTCGTTCTTGGCTTCGATGCGGGGCGCCGCCTTGATTTCGATCTTCTTCGACTCGATCTTGACGTGGCCACCGCCCGGCTTGTAGGTGGCATTGTCCAGGGATCCGATTTTGGAGCGAACCGCCTTCAGGTTGGGCGAAGGCGCATGCCCGACCTGTACCTTGTTCATTGGAACTGTGGATGGAGGGGATTGTTACTTTTTAATTCGAAATTAGGAAAAGAGGTTTAACTAAGAATATCACACTCAGAGATGTCACAGTTTGAGCATAATTGCTCGAAAGCAGAGTTGCTCACGCTGTGCTTCCAAGAGCCCGAAAGAATTTAGTTTTGTGGTTTAGGCTTGATCTTAAAATTGAAGTATTGCTAACCTTTCTTTACTGGCTCGGGCTCTGGGGTCTTCAGGAGCAAGCGATTCTTCGAGGCGCTGCGCGATTTGGGTGCCGATTTGTTTGAGGGAGTGGCACTCGGTGGGCGCGACGTACCCGGCTTCGACGATGTCGATGTGGGCGTCTTTACCGGCGAACTGGGCGAGTTGGGTCCGTTGCGATCCTGCCGAGATGAGATAATCACAGAATAAGGTTCACAAAACTGAAAAAATGATTCTCATTTCCTTCGTGGATTACTAGCAAGTAGGACGAGTCTGCCATGATAACGAGATGCATCTTGGGGCTTTAGCTGTGGACGAGGTTTATCAACTATTTACGACTCGCTCTCAACACTCCCTGGCTTTCCGGAGCTGTCAACGTAATGCCATTGGCATTTATGACTGCCGCCAGATCTGGCCATCCGCATGCCGATGTCGTCGTTGATGTCGATGTCGGTACGAAGGACTTATAGTTTATGCATTGTTTTATCGATTGTCGCCGCTTCGTGTCGTTTTTGCATATGGATGGCTGTATTTATAGAGCCAACAACCGCTTTGCAGATATATGTGTGCTATGATTCCTGCCCCCTCTCTGCTGTTGTCCCCTGGTAACTCTCTGAGTCCACCCCGCCCCATTTCGTGTTTGGCACTTATCTAGGCACAGATATCACCAGGCATATAAATCGCTTTTTCTGTGTTTTCTTTTCGGCTTCTTTTTGGGAGTTTCTGCCTCGCACCTGCTACCTGCTGGGCTCACGTACCGCATATATAGTATAGTATCTCTGGGTGAGAGTGAGAGATATATGTCTGCTCGCCCGACTTTTGTCGCACTTTTCTGCGGGTTTTTCCGACGCGCCAACTACCGTCTGCCAAGACAAAACTTAGTCTGAACTTTGGCGTCTGCACACGAACACGAGCCAACCTGGGAAACTGGCAAACTGAGCAACTGGCTAAACTGTCGCAGACAAAAGTCGGGCCTGCTATATGCTATTTTCTATATGGTCTCCAATGGAGCGTGGAGCTGAGCTCTCAGAGCTCGCCCGCTGGCAGCCCCGGCCTTTTACAGATATTTATGATTTGTGAACAGAGACGGTCAACGGAATTAAATTAATTTGTCGCCAGTTCCAGTTAATTTCCTCTCAATTAACGTAGACGCAGCACCCGAAGAAGTCTCAATTTTATGGCCAACTAGTTAACTGGTTCAAAGCCAACGCACACTCACCTTCTCCTGAGTGGACTCGTCCACGCCGCTGTCGTTGTCACCCTCTGAAATGAGTTGATAAGAAGCGAGTTAATTAATAGGTTTTATAAAATTATGTTCACTCGGGTCACGATTTGGGCGGACACTGACTTCAATCTTAATCGTTTGTGGACAAATAAATTGGTTTGATTGGCTGGATTTTAAGATTTGTAGTTTTAAGGACTTAAGAGATTTGAAACATCAGAAATTAATATCTATAACTATAGAATATGAATTTTGAAAATAAATTAAATTTTAAATCACCCAAAAATGTACTTAAAAGCTATGGGCATTGTTTGTTGCCATTAAAGTTCTATACATTTAAAGAGTGTAAACTTCCAATTATAAGAACAATTATCGACTATCCCCTCTAGTTCTTAACAAGGAAAACATAACCTAATATTATTATAAACAATAATTAACAACTCCTAGATGGCTTCACTTATGGTACATATATATCAACTTAGATCGTTTTTCTTACTGAAACCGGGGCCCTTCCTGGCCTCTACCGCCGGGGGGCTCGTCTCGAAGGGCGGCTCCGTCTCCTCCAGCAACGGCGAGCCCATGGGATCGGCCCTTGGGTTGAATGCCTTGAGCGGGGTCACCGCCGGACCCATGATCACGTCATCGTCGTCGTCATTGTTGTTGTGAGCACTCGCTGCCGAAAGTGGGCGTAGTTGCTGCGGTGGCTGGTGCTGCTGTTGTTGCTGCTGCTGCTGCTGTTGCATGTGTTGCGGCAGCTGCTGTGGTTGCTGTTGCGGTTGCATGGGCGGCTGGTTGAAGGGCGGTCGGAAGGGTGCCTGCAGCGGCTGACCTGGCAGCGGTCGTGGAAAAGTGGGCGGCGGCGGACGCGTCATGTTTTGTGGTGGCGGCGGCCTGGCGCCAGGCGGCATCCCCGGTGCCCCGGCTGCCGGGTTCCAGGGAAAGCCACCCGGTGGCCTTGGCGGTCCCTGGCCGGGCGGACTAAGTGGTCCGCCCGAGTTGGGCAAGCGTGCCTGCTGCATGCTCTGCTGACTTAACTGTGGGGGCGGCATGCCAGGCCTCATACCCGGCGGCGGCGGGCCCATGAGCAGGTTGCTCTTGCTGTCTGTGGTTCGCAGTGGTGGCGGCGCCATCTGCCTAACCGCCATGTTAGGGGGCGGCATGGGTGGACGCGGTCCCATACCCACCATGGGCCGGGCACCGGCGAACGGAGGACGCGGCTGGGGCGGTCCCACCGCGGGACGCATCTGCGGTGGCAAGACAAAGTTCTGTGGTGGTCGCACATACTCAGCATTGGGTTTACTCAGCAGCTTGGGCGTGGGGTTGGGATTGGTGTTCAGGGTGGAGGAGGTGCTGGTGCCGGGGTTGCTGTGCGAAATGGTGCGCTCTTTGGATGCTGCCGTGTTGTAGGCGGTGTAGTCAACGGTGTTCTGAGGTGGCCGCTGCTGCTGGAGCTGTCTGGGCTCGTATAGGGAACGATCTATGTTTCCGCTGCTGGTTGGGTAGTCTGCCACTGGTTGGGAACGAAGTGCCTGCTGTTGATTACGATTAATGGAGCTCTGATCCGGACTAGGTGCCTCGTAGGTGGGACGCTCTCCTGGTCCTGTGTTGGTTAGGAACTCTGTGTTCAACTGAGATCTCAACGGCTGCTTGGCGCGATCTGAGGACACTGAATCCATCTCATACGCAGGACGATCTGGAATAGCATCACTGCTGGAATAACCAGCGTTGAGGGGAGATCTTAGCTGGGGCCTGGAGCGTTCTACAGACGAATCATAGACACTGTTTCCAAGTTTCTCCGGGTTGGGTTGAGATCTTATGGGCTGCTTAGAGCGATCTGCCGTTACCGAGTCTGCTTCGTAACTTGAACGCTCTGTCGGAGGATATTCCGTCCTCAACTGGCGACCCTGCTGCTGCTGAGCTCCATCCTCCCTAGCTCCGCCGTACTCCTTCTGAGACATCTCCTGGCCGGATCTCTCACCTCGGTTCTTCTCCGTGCCGTACATCCTGGAGCTGGAGCTAGGACTTCTCGCCTGCGGTGTCTGTGCAGAAATGTGCAAGTGTCTGGTAACCCGATAGCTGGCAGGGCTCTAGGAGCCGCCAGAGTTTTGGCCAATGCCACACGTGGCCCCGCCGACGCCCACTCCCGCTCCTCAAACTGGCCCATATCATTTGCATATGTATGGCCATATATCGCTGGGCCAACAACAAGGAGCGGAGTAGCGAGTGCCAGTGTGGGTGCCAGGACTCATGTATCCGCGGCAGACGTATCAATACGATTCACATTGAGTGGTGCTTTCAAATTTGATGGCTCTTTCTGCATTTGTTTACATTTTATTGTTTTGGCATTCTCGGCATGTCCTGGGGCTCTCGTCGTCGGTCGGCGGCGGTCCTCTTTGGTTACCATTAGGGAATTTTGTCATGAAATTCGGTTGCCAGTTGTAACATGACCCAAATTGTTTTTGTGACTTATTGATTCAACAAAAGTTGGTGTTTCGGCTTCGCTTTCGGCAGTTCTAAGTCGCACAAATCGAATGCAGGCCGAGAGCAAATCGCTGTTTGATTTATTTCGCAAAGGGTTCGATCCCGATCCGACCCGCAATGATGTATGCAAGGTCGCCTTGCCGGAATAATGCGGCCATTAATACGGCTGACATATTCAAATTATGCTCGTAAATCGCTTGTGCATAGGCAATTGGCCGTGCTATAGTGCTGCTCTTGAATTGCACAGGTGGGCAGGTACAGGTACAGGTACTCGACTTGAACCGCCACCAGAAGGACTCACCGCATCGGTATCACTCATGTCGGAGGAGGAGGCACTATGTGGCACTGGGACTTGGACGCGGACTCTGGACTCGTTCTCGTTCTCGTTCTCGGCACTGCCTGGCAATTAACTTTATGCGGTCGCGGCGGAAAAAAAAGAACCGAAAACTTTCGCATTTAGTTTTGGTGTGTTACCTTTGGAGGGCAAATCGATAAAATAGCACAGACCCACCAAAAAACGGCTCGTAATTCCTTTTAAACTGCTGCTGCTGCTGCATGGAGGAGCTCCAAACGGGGGCCTCAGCACGTGCAACATTCAACTCGCAACTGAACTTGTGCCGAGTCAGAGTCAGAAACGGACTCGTCGCCACATCCGCAAACTTCCTGGCCAACTAAAAGCACTGAAAGGAGGCCTGTCAGGCAGCGGGGCAACTGCAAATTAGGGCCACAATGATTTGTTTCCCTGTCGCGGCTGACATAAACCGAAATTCCACACAATGTTCATGTCAACCGCAACAACGACAACTGTCATTTGTGGCCAAATGGTCTTGGCCAAATTGATTATCAACAATCGCTCGCTGTGCGCGGGCAGGGGCGGAAAGCCAACAATTGCAGGTGCAACTCCGACCAGGCTGCGGCACATAAACCACAAAAGTTGGGGAGAAACCCCTTCTAAGCGCTACTGCTTCGCTTTTCAATTAGATTCCCCGCTCGCAGGGCCAACCAGGGAAATATTGTTAACAAACTTGGTCCTCTGGCAATTGAATTTGGTTACGGGAAGGGGCTTTGGGGGATCGGCTTCCCCCGGATGTGGGGAACTACTGCCACTGCAGTTGCGATTTTATCACGGACACACCGACAGACGACAGACGACCGACCACTATCAATTGTTGCAGTTCGCCGTAAAACCGAGCCGTGCAATTGTATCGATTTTTCTAGCCAAGAGGGCAATAACTTGGCCACGTACAGTCTGAGAAGGCTAATGCACTTTGCACTTTGCGCTCACCGCAAGGATGTTGAGGGAAGTCGCTCAAATCCTTTTTAGATCCGGACACAAATTCTTGCTTAACCTGGCAAGGAATGCCCTTAAGCTGGTGTTACTTTAAATATTTTCTTATATTTCCTTTAGTTTGGCTTATTTATTTTAATATTTTACTCGGCTGTGTGCTCCGCGACGCCAGCTCTGAATGCGTTGTGTTTGGCGCGAGTGTTAAAACTCGACTGCTTTTATTTGCTTTGAAAAATTTCGAATTACAATACTTAGAATTTGTTTTGATACGCCTGCCCCTACCCTGCCTCTCTTGGACTGGCGAAGCAGCCGCTCGTAAACTTCTCGGGGCGCATAAACAGAAAGTGTCCTTGCGCAGTTCAAAGAGCAGGATATTTTCGTGGAGCAAAGTCAGCGCCAAAGGCAAAGCCAAAGCCAAAACCAGAGCTGGCGTCGCCTGGCTTATTCTATTGACATACAAATTTATTAGTGGGGCGCCGGGGAAAAATGCAAATTCAACACGCCAATCCGGAGCGGAGCAGGGAGGCCCAGTCAGGCCAACATCGGGGTAGCGTTGATTTTATATGCAGATTTCATTTGACTTGATTAATTTAATGGGCTCCCGGGGGGAGGCATGGACGCGCATTTGTGCAATTCCTTCGCAATCCTTTGCTCCTAATGCCCCCCAAGCACTGTGTAAGCAAGTGAGGCAGCTACAGGCACCGCCTGCCACGCATCGCATCATATTTATTATCCAGGTGTTGTTGTCATAGGCTCCCCTAATTGTTGTCTATTTACAGGAGGCCAGCACGCAAGGCGGCAGCGTAGAGCTCTAATGCGTAGACATAAAAGTAAACCAGAGACGAACCCAACTGACATGAGGTTGGCTGGGAATAGACTACCTCGACGGTGGTGGGAGCTGGTCTCCGGGCTAATGTCTGCCTAGTTCTTTAGCCTAATTCGATTGTCAAGGTTAGTTGTCTGTTTCTGAAAGAGTTTACTTTTGACTTGGTTGCCTAGGTTAGTTTATTATCGTATTATTAATCTTGTATTGTAGGAAATTAATAGTCTAATTTGACTTAAATAAAGCTAGTTGTTTAACATACCAATATAAATGAAACCATCTTGGGGTTATATTAACTCAGAAAATGTATGCCAACCATCTTATGTCATTCCATTTACTTTCATACATACCTGAAAGAGAAGAGTAATTTTTTGATTATTTTTTTTTTAAATAGAATTTTAACATTAAATAGTATTTGTTTTGTAATATTTTATATATTCAATTCAAATCCAAGTTCATTTTGAATATGTTTAACGGCAAATAAATTCGCCGCGCCTGCTTTTCAATTCGCCTAATGGTGTGTGTCTGGATTAAGCGGATACAGCAACCCAAAAGGTAGTTAGTATATGAACCATAACGGTAGTTAGTATATGAACCATAATGGAACAAAGCTGCGTTTCTTCCAAGTTGTCCCACGTTTTTCTGCAAAAATGATTTTCTTCTAATACTTTCTTGAACTGCATACCCAATAGAGCGTTCTTACATCTTAAAACAACAACTTCTTGCATTACCATCTCGTAGTTTCGTAATTTCTTTAGATTAAGTGTGACCATATAATAAAAAGCTCGTCTTGTAAGTGTACTAAACTTTTCGCGGGAATTTAAATCACAACTAAAACTTATTTAGTGCAAAAGCAGTTTTGGATGCATTTTTGAATTTTGTAAATTGTAAAATGCACAGCACGACTTATTAAAAAAACTATTGTGTTTACCCATTGTTTTTTGTCACAAATCATTATCATTCACACAGAAACAAAATATCAAATTTAAATTAAGTTTCAATTTAAAATAAATCGATTTAGTTTAATCAAATAGAATTAGCTGAAAGCTGTGTAAAGCGAGTGCATTAATTGGAAACCCACGCAAACCAAGGCCGAATCGCTGGTGTTATTGTCACTCGGTGGCGTTGGGGGTTGTTTTGCCACCCCCAAGTGCTTTCGATTTCCGTCCTAACCGCCCGGCATTTGTTTTGCTTTTTTCGGGGGATGCAGCCGGTCGGTCGGGTGGCTTTGCCTCGCTTACGCTGTATCTATCGGCATGCCTTCCCTTTTTTGGTTGGCTTCCTTCCCTTGGTCAATTCCGTGCCTACGCTATGCTCATTGATTATTCTATTCAGCATTCCTGTGAGCACTCTGGCGAGGGCGGAATCCTCATGTGGTTGCTGGGCTCGCAAACTGCGCATGTTTGGTCAAACTCGAATTATCCTGCGGCGTAGAAGATGAATCACGAAAGGTTCCGAAAGAAACTCAAGGTAAGGTGCAGGTGGTTAGCACAGAAAGAAATTTCGAGATGTGGGAATAACGTGTGAAGCTACCTCACTTTGAGTCGGAATACGAAATATAAACATTATGTAGGTCTATCAATTCAGAAAAGGCAATTTAAATTTCTAATTCAGGGAAGTGTAGTTGCTTCTTTCTAAGTTAGGTAAAATTAATAAGAGAGAAGAGAGAGATTTACAACACAACAATGATTGCAAATTTCTGGGCGTAATGTCATAAATAAATGGAAACTGTATCTCAATACACTAAATACTTTAATACACTGAATCAGATATGTATATGTACATATGTACATATTTCACAAAACCAGAAAAGCATATAATTAAAAAGTTTAGATACCAGACATTGTATCTTTAATTTATACTTGTTCCAGTTGTGAAATATATTAGTTCTCCCTGCGGCGACACCTTATCAATTAATCAAGAGCCGAATTTATGGCTTTATTATCGACTAGGACCTTAGGTGACGTGGTTTTCGTGTCGAACATGGTTAGATTTATGGTCGGGCGGTAGGAGCTTGGTGGCTGGGCAACTTTAACATTTGTGTTTTTGACGCACTTCGATTATTGATTGCCTTCCACAAAATGTGGCAATTGTCAGTGCGGCAGCCGCACGCACGCACAATACCCGATGTCGGCCAAAACGGGCGATGCCGCCCCGTACATGGACTTGGCTAAAAACTACAAGCAGAACAACAAATTATGCGGCGTCTGCCCAAAGAGGCAGTGGCTCCTGGGGTAGCAATGGAGATTGGGCAAGCGGTAAGCCACCCAACGGCTCCGACGAGACTCTCCAACGAAAGTGCACATATGCATGGCCATAGGCCCGTGGTAACTGGTGGAAAATCGCTGGTAAAATCGACTGACTCGAAATCAGAGCAGGTCCCCGGACCCAGACAGCCGCCGCTGGCCGAGTTTATTGAACTGGAATATCGGTATTGTCAGCCGACGCTCTGCGGGGCGATGTTCGCGCCGAAGCCATTTGACAACTCTTTTGTGGCTTTAATTAGAGGGCAGCACGGAGTACTCGGTGTACGGAGCTGGAGCGGGATTTGCGTGTCGCGTGTCTAGCGACACTTTGTTCGCGGGAAAACAATTAGGCAAACACCCAACCTGCCACAGCACCCACCAGCCAGCCTGCGCCGTGAACCCTGAACCCTTGAGACTCCGTAGTCACCACCCGAAACTTGGAGCCTTATTAATTTTGCAGCAAACTTTATTGATCAAACTTTTAATTTTGTAATTAATTAATCAAGCCGAAACTGTGCCGCATTCCGCGCTTCAAGCTGCGAGATGCATCCATCAGATAAACAATGCATTAATATGCCGGCAGTAACTAGAAAATAACAACCTAATGGACGCTCATTGCGCGCCCTTTGCATGCTAATTTTTGCACCTCCAAGCATGCACAAGGCATTGTAGGGTTAATACCAGGTATTCCTGGCCTAAGCTCGGCTGCCAATAACATTTTCCGACTAATTAATTAATCGTAAAGACCATATGCGGGCGGGGAGCCAAGCGTATCCCAAAAGTCACAAAATCTAAACAACCGACTTTCGTCTTGCTTGAATTAACTGAGGGAAGGCGTGGCCCCGAATGCAGCACAAATATGGCTCCAAATATTCGGTAATTGTTTCTCCGAGCGGAAACCTTAACAATTAGCAGAGTTTTTAAAGCCGTTGGGTAAAAGGTATCTAAAAAGCACAAAAGTATCTAGCGCACGCCCCCGTTAGCTCGGTTCTCTGAAGACGGAGAAGAGAAACGAGAAAAAGCACGGGGGAAAATCAATTGCAGAGCCAAATGCAAATGAGAAACGAAACTGTCGCTCAGCTGGCAGCGTTTTGTGATAATTGGAAAGTCAAAGCGAAATAGGCGACAGAAATTGCAACAAATCTTGGCTATTTTTAAAGGCCGCGAGCGCAGAATAATAATAATGTGCAAAGAGATGGGTTTGTTTTCGTTTCTCAATTACGTCACGCGAATATATGTTTTGCGAAATATGACTATTAACACAGAAAGAAAGTGTCAGCAGGAAAGCAATTTCACCAGCTTATCAGCTCGAGCACAAGCTGGCGGAGTCCACAATCTGGAATCAGGATGATATAGAGCAGGTGTCGCCGGGTGACTTCATGCGGATGAGAACGCTGATAGTAATCAACAACTATATTCCCACTCTTCTGTCATTCGCAGTAAGCAAAGCTATAGCGGCGTTGCTTTGTTATTGTTTTTTATTATTATTTAACAGAGAGCCGGTTTGCTCTTGACTTGATTTAATCATCAGCCGAGGCAGGGGTGTACAGATGGCACCCGCTAACCCAATGAAGTCGAGTGTCGACTGGGTAATGCCCTGGCAGGAACAGTTCGCAATTATATGAATTATACGACCTACCCGGCAAATTCCGCCTAGCTAACCGACCTCTCGATGGGTAGGTGCACTCGCTGCTTTATTCGAAACGAGGTCAGCTGCAGAGCGACCGCAACATCAACGGCCGCATCGGCACGAGCGCAAATGGCTGATAACTTTTATCGCAGTGCCCGTATCTGGGTAGCTGTATCTGATAGATACAGACAGGAGCCTCGACAATGCAGCTGTGGGGGGGGGGAGCACAATTAAAAGTTGTCCCTGTTGCAGGTCATTACCCCGCCTCCCACACATCCTGCCCGCCCCCTGCCCCAGTCGCACGCAGCAGGCAGACAGTCGAGCCCCCTTCAGGCGGCTTAAAGCGGCGGCTGAGCAAACAGATCCCAAACACAATAGCTTGGAGAGCGCCGAACCTGCCAAATCTATTTGCATAATGTCCCCTGCCTGAAACCGGCTGGATGGAGGGCATGACGTGAGCCGGAGCTGCATGTTCGCCTGACATAACCGTAACTGAACCGTCGTCAATGTCCTGGGGTGTGCCGGCAGCACACTTCCTTTAATTGAGCCATTGCCAATGCAGTCGGAGATGGAGAGGCGTGGACGTGCCTGGAACTTTCCCTAATTGATTTTCTAGGGCGAACGCGGCGTATGCGTAATGTGGTGTGAAGTCACTCTCACCCTAGCTAGTGTATCTTACCTTTCTGCTCCTGATTGGCCCTCGCGGGTGCGGGCTTCTGTGGCTGCTGCTGCGGCTGCTGTTGTTGCTGCTGCTGTTGCTGTTGCAGTTGCTGCTGTGATGGCGCCGCTTCCTGTTGCAGCTGCTGGAGCGACTGGGCCTGGGATTGGGGGTGAGTGTCGCCTAGTGCTGGCACAGCATCCAGCGCCGAGCTTTTCTCCAGGACATCCGCCATGTTGAAAACCGAACGAGAGGGTGTGTGTGTGTACGAGTGTAGGTTGCACTCACGGGAAAACGGGATGCGGCACTTTTGTGTGTGTATATCCTTGGGTCCGAGTCCTTTTCACTGTGGCACTGTGCACTGCGGCGGTATTCGGTGTTTCTCGGTTTCGTATCTGTATCGCAGCGTTTGGAATGCCTTTGGATCTTGACTCTCTATTGCATTTTCAACCCCAGGGGCAGAGCGCAAACAAAATTCACTTTTTCAGCGTTGCGACACACTCACTCGCACTTCACTGGCACTCGGCTAATTTATTTGGATTTTTGCTGGTGCAAATTTTGAAACCGCCAGGCAGCGCAGCTCCGTCGGCTCTTTTGTATCTTTGGGGTTTGTTATCTCGGTTTCAACTGATTTTCAATGCGTTGAAAATTCCCAACTAACGTTCGCAGGCGGCGCGCGCCGTTGAGCTTTTCCGCAAGCTGCTCAGCCAGGGCTTTTTTAGTACACGGTAGCCGAGGGTATGTCAGCTGAAAGGATAGCTTTTAATTTTTCCCATGTGGTCTAAGTTTGTTAGATAGTTTCTGCACAAATATGAAACTTGCCTAATATTAATATTGGTTATGATCAAATTATTCAAATTAAAACAATTTATATTTAAATTGGGAAAATAACTTTATTGCAGTCTTTAGCTCAATACTGGTTTGGGTACCCGCTAAAAAAGTTAACTGAAATAAAAGCTCTATTAAGCGCCACCTATTGGGCGGACAAGGCGCGCCTTAAATATTTTGTAGGTATTTTAAAATATTTCTACGAAAACGTACTGCTTTTTGGGGTTTCCTATTAATGTTTTCTTAATATACGTATATCCATGGAAAGAGCTTAATAAATAATTTGTTTGGGTCTTTAACAAGGTTTTTTTTTTTAATTTTAAAAACTAATTAATTATATATAAAAAATGATAATACCTTGTAAAGGAATTAATTTGAATTGAAACTGGATTAGGAAACCTACATAAGACATATCCTAATATCATAGATCTATTTCATTGTCTTTTCTGCAGCCAAAGCTCGTATTTGGAAGTTAGCTCTTTGTTTAATACAATTTGATCTCATTAATTAAAATGCTGTACCACTTCCTATTTTTGAATTTAAAAAACGAAATACATCCTTTTCTCCCTCTGACAATGCCGTTCCTTGTGGAGTCCCCCTCCCATCCCCTATCGACGGCATAGTTGATTGATTGTGCAACACCTTTTCGGCTGCACAGTTAATTCTTAGTGTTTATTTAAATACATTTGACTTAATCCACTTTCACACATGTTAAAACCTCGGAAGAAGGCTCAGGATCAACCGCCGGGAAGAATTCTTCCCGCTTGTCTCCTGTTGCAGAATTTGCCTAAACATTATTTTATTTGCTATTTGGTTTATTTACGTCTCATAAAAAATAATGATTAACTATTGTTTTTTGGTTTGTGTGGGTGTGTAATCCATCACCAACAAATCAAATATTCATAACAAAATAATGGTGCACAAAAAAGTTTGAATTTTTTCAGTTTTTTTT
>VNJV01018273.1:0-29252 GCA_008042635.1 Drosophila nikananu | reverse complement strand
CCTCGCCGACCGCCTAAATGGCCAAATGGCTGAATGGCCAAATGGCTAAATGGCCAAACGGCCTGACTGCCCGATCAAGTTGCGGCTGGGTTACAGTTAGAATTGTATTGCAGAGGCCACTCTTCTGGCGGCGGGCCGGCTTCTATCCCTAGGTTCTCCTCGGCCACATCCGCTGAAACCACGGGCTGCTCCTCGCCGCCTCTACAGCCAAGACTCGTTGGCACCACCAGGAGTAGTGAGTGAGTCTGGCGTATCCGTTACTCGGATCGTTTGTTTAATGAAACGCAATGAAATTAATCTTCAAGTTCTTGGCCATTCCGCGAAAGATATTTCACTTCGAAAGGAATTTAGCTGGCTGCCGTTGTGAAAGCCTTGGTTTATGTATAAAACGAAAAAGCAATGACCTTTAAGGCAAACTAAAGTGTCACCTTTCCCCTAATATACTAATTCTATAAATTTCTGATGATAATAATTAATATTTAATAACTCGAAAAGTCTCCAAAAACCATGCTTTAAAAATCATTATAAAAAGCTACAGAAACCTTTCTTGGAAAGGAAGTACATTTTCTTTATATATATTTTCCCAAATTTCGTTCCAACTTAGAAAGTTTCGCACATATACCTATATTTAGCTTGTGTGAACTAACCTAAAGAGTTAATTCAATGCAAACAAAGGAAAAATATTTTAAAAGCCCGCCTCTTATTTGAAAGTCTTCTCTATTCGCACAACAAATGTTTACTTCCGAGCTGAAGACAAACAAATTGTTGAACAATGCATAAATTAAAGAAGCAAGGTAGCCAAAGTGGAGTTTCTCGATTGTAAGATAAAGTTCAATCAACTAAGTAATTAGGGGAATTCCCAGGCTTTTTGTTAAGAGTATTTCGCTATTTGTTAAATGGGAAAAGTTTGACAGTAATATTAGTTAAAAATTAACTTAATATCTTTGTTCTGCTTGTAGTCATTTTATTATTAATATTAATATTTCTTAAATTAGTGAGTTTAATAAACAATGAAAAAGTTACAATGGAACAGTTTCCTCGCTGAAATCCATTAATAATTTCCCAAAGCGTAAAACTGTTTTAGTTAATTAAACATCCAGGTGTTAGGCCTAGATTTAATCAACTATTAAATTCATAAATCAAAAATACTAAGCCTCTTGTTTTGCAACTATGTATGCATAAGAATTTTCACGATTTAACCCATTTTTCGTAACCAGATCTTATGTTGGCTTCGATTGCCTAATATGTGCATGAACGCAGCCGTAAAAAAACATATGAAAAACCAATAAAAATGTGTTATTAAGTTTAATGATTTTTATTCATTTATAGTCTCAGATCTTAATCACATTTGTCGTAATTGACAGCGATTGGTGAAAATATATCTTGGAAATCGTAAAAGCCCGGCTCGTCTATTGCATAACTGCCGAGATATCACATTGTATTGATATGGCATAAATGCCTCGTTGTTCCTGTTTCGAGACTCGTGAAAATCCTCCGCTTTCACTGGACACTTCGAGTGGGGTATATAAAGTCGAAAAATATAAACAAAAGTCACAGTGAAGCCACCGCAGAAAGTCACTTTGCTGATTATGTTCAGAGAGCTCCAACCGGAAACTTATAGAAAAAGAGCCGAATGTGCCAAACTGGTTTGCAAAATAAACGAAAGCCGAGGTATCGCTTTGAATGCCTTGCCCGGTGCCTGGTGCCTGCTGCCAGTGCCTGTGCCTGCTGCTCTATGTAGTGTGTGGTGTGTGGTGTATAGTGTGTTGTGCTGGCTGGGTGCAGATACTCGCACAAGAAACCTGTTGCTTATTGATGCTGTTTTTGCCAACATTTTCTAGTTTTGAATGTGGTACAATACGTACCGAACTTAAATCTCAAAATCTGTTGGAATGCGAACGATGGTTGCCACACACAAATCTTAAATAAACAAGAAAGGAACGCGCCATTGGATTTCTGAGGGGGAGACCGAATCCGGGGATACCCTGGCATAGCGAATAGCATCTAATCTTTTATGGCAACCTTTCAACAAAGTTAAGAGTTATGTGCTAGAAAAAATACAATAGCGGCAACGAATTGGGTACTAAAGTAGTTATTTTTATTGGTGGTTGCTTTAAAGATTTGATGCAATGACAAATAAATCATTAAATGGTACGAGAATATTTTATTTTATTTTTTTCTGCAGTTCTGCGAAAATCAGTAGAAGGCTTTCATAGCTTTGAAAGGGTTAAATGGTTGAATTCGAATCGTTCTAATGAACTCAGCAAGTATCTTAATGTTTCTTTTGGTTGTTAACTTTCATGATATTGCCTTTTTCTTATAACTAAAATCCTTAACTGCTGAGTAACAGGTATAATCTTAAAGTATGTTTGTTAAAATGTTCATCAATTATGATTCGCACGCTTTGTTTTCTACAAGAATTCATTAAATCTTCCATTTTGAGATAAGTTCAATGTTCGCCATATCCGTCTTACTTTTTAATTTAATTTAAATCGAAGAAGATTGGTGAGGGAAAATAAATGTAAATGTTTGTAAAATAAAAATCCAGAAACCCCAGCAACATTGTATTTGAAATCGCTATTAAGTTGTTTTGGCTTGCCGCTGGCGAAAACTGTAAACTGATTAAAATTTCAGCTTAATAAACACCTTAGAGGCATTTAATCAGATTAAGATTAATCTTCTTTGGTGACATTCGGACTTTGAAACAAAACCGGTCAATGATGCGGTTTTGTGCTTCCTTTTTTAACCCCATTCGCCTTTATACATCTTACGACATACAGTCATCATCATTAAAGTATAACTTTAAATAATTATAAAGCTAATGAGTTCCTAAATATGTGGCTTAAATTACTTACCGTTTAAAGATTCTAATTGTTGCAATTGAGCAAAAGATTTGTGCTAAGTGTGTGTATCCAACGTGAAAAATGCCACACGCCGTTAACAAAGGAATTCGTTATCCCTTTTTACATTTCGAACAGGTGATTATTTAAAGGTGTTTTTGCTGGCCACCCATGTGCTGAATATGAAATAATAATTATAAAAGACACACGCGTTAGGTTTTGTGCTAAAACAGGTTAATAATTTGTGTTATTTATTGGCTTTGCCTGCGGAACCTCTTTTCAAATTTAACTAAGAAGTTTTTATGATCTCAACGTTTGGCATAAGTCTGCGATTATATTTTTTGTTCAACTTGAACGCTCGCGATTTACGCTCGCTTTTTGAGCTTAATTATAAAATATAATATTTCGCGAAAAGGTAATAAACAAAGCACTGCGTGGGAGCCTTGTGGCGTGTAGTAAAAGTAGCATGGCAACTTGATTTATCCGTGTCTATATGGCCTTTACACGAGTGTATATACTCGTACATATGTTTTTCTTACACAAATCTCGGCAATACGTGACCTCATTGGCCGATCTGAGACAGGCTATATTTCGACTGTTTCTTTGCTAATGCCGCAAATATATATTTAAGCTGCGGGCGGCAGTTACTACCACGATCACGTTCACATTCCACATTGTGGTTTCATTATGGTTCTATATCCTCCTTTCCCCCAAAGTGCTGATGATGATGGGTAAGTTGTGTGAATTTTTCGCTGTTTGTTTTTTACACTGCTGTGAATTGAGTAAACAACAAATTGGCAAGAGAAAGTCTTTCTTTCGGGTTTCACACACCAGCATATAAACGTTTTATTTTTTTTTCTTCTCAACTATGGATGCTCCTCCACAGATTCGGGTTTTCTTTGTTATTTAAACGAGGATTATTTCATGTTTGGTGTTCACTTTGCAGAGATTAACTCATATATTGTTGGGGTAATAATTATATGCTTAGAAATATACATATTGTGGATCTCTGGCGATTGTGTATTCTTCACATCACACGTCTCCTCCGCCTCGGTCTCGATAAACGGTCGGCGAAGGTATTGTATTTCTGAACTTTACACACATTTCTTGGGCGATAACTCTTGAAAAATTAGCTCTTGGGCATATTCATACCAGCAGCAGCCTCAAAACCGGTATCGCGGGAGCCACCTAAAATCCGAATAGGTAGGTACACTGCGCGAAAGCGTCTCCGTCTCCGTCTGCGTGGTTGCGCGTGCGCGTGCGTGTACGTGAGCGGATGGAATGAAACTGTTTCGTTTCGCTGTTACCTGTTCGGGCAACAAGTGGGCGCTACCTGGGGAACGGAATGGAATGGCATGACATGGGCTGGGATTGGAACTAGACTCGTTGGCATATCGCTGTTGCGGTAAAACTGGTTTTCGGACTAGTTTAACAGCTGATACAACACACAGCACATAGCTAGATATGCACCGAAATCCGAAGTACTCCCGATGCTGGATGCGAAAGGTATTGGCGGCGCACAGGTACGCCGCGATCTGCAGGTGCATGTAGGTATGTTTTTCGGTAAAGGCCTGCTAACAGCCTCTGTTAAGCCAAAGGTAAATAAAAAGACCACCATGTTTCATTTCCATAGGAGTAGGCAGTGGAACCAGTTTAGTGCTTTTCCCCCTTTCCTTGCATTATATTTTTTCTTTCCTTCTTGTTTTAGCTGCATTTGCCGTGCTGTGTTCGAGGCTGTGTTAAAGTTTTTATTAAAATGTTTTAGGCGATGTAGCCGCGATTTTGTGCAGCAATCGACGTCGGTGCAGCCCGCTCACTGCGCCAGTGCATGTGCATGAATGAAGTTCACTAAAGGGGCAGACAGCATTTTTGTACCTGTCAGCCAGCCCAGTCTCGGCTTCAGCCAGAGCCATAGCCCCAGCCTCACAGTCGTATGCATATTCCACATCCATTTCCACTCCATTGTGCGGGGACAATGAGACAGTTTGCTTTGCTTGCCACAGAATCCGCCATTATCATCATTGTGAGGCGTCGACAATTGGACAAAAATAATATTATAAGCTGGAAGATAATACATTTATGTTATTATAATAATATAATACAGATAAAACTATGACAGTCTTGGATTTAATAGAGAATACGAGCAACAAATAGACTTATAGAATTGTCGAGATAGAACCCCTTAAAAAATTAAGCCACAGGAGGCATATTATATTAATTAACTAAAAACCTTATCATCATTTTAGTTTTCTGCTTATGTACCTCAAATTCTTTACTTAAACTATTAAAAGTTTCTTAAGAATAGACATAATGATTAACCAGTTTCGATTTCAATTTCCTATCAAAAGAATATATGTACATACAATATTATAATAACAAACAAGCTTAAATTTAATAAGATTTCATGTACATACTTCAGCGCCTTTGCTAATAACTTAATATATATTTTAATCAGCCCCTCATTCTGCATAATTGGACATAATAATTTAGGTAATCCTAAACGAGTGAAAGATATATAGATACTACTCATTACGACAGGAAGTTCGCTGTGGCAAAAATTTATGCGATGCTGCTGTCTGTGTCTTCACTCCCATACATTTAATTCACGCAAAGAGAAAGTGCTAGAGCTAGAGTTTGGAGAGGGCTTTCAGCAAGATGTTGTACACCATTAGTCACTTTACTGTTTCTTAACAACCCAAGTTCATTTAATATACAGCTTTGGGCATCTCTTGTGCAGAATTCCCGGGCCCGGAAGATTAATTGGGGCTAAAGGCAAGGCCCACGGTCTCTTTTTTACACGAAGCGCAGAGGAGGCTTGTTCTTTTTCCCTTTTTTATTATAAACTCGTAGTTTCTTCTTGCGAAATTTATTGGCGGGTTTGGGGTTACCATAATGTGTGTTAACGTTTGGCTTTGTCTTCCGGCTTCGTCGGCATTTTTACAATTTGAATGTCCCATTTTTACGATCTTTTAATCTGAGACTTTCGTTGTGTGTCGATCATTTTTGTTCAGTTCAAGTTCAGTCCATTGACTGTTGATTGGGGTCGGTTTTGTAACCCTATACTCGTATGGGAGCTACTTTATTTCAAAAGGTCAATAAATTAGGTTAAATTTTTTATTATTTTAAATAAATAACATAAACAAAAGAAGTTATATACTATAGACAGAGGTTCCTATTTTTACTTAAAAATTTATTTAAATTGAATTTGTATTTTTGTTTTAAATTTGTATAAATCTGCTAAAGCAAAGTATTCTGCTGTACCGGATATGAAGCAGTTTAACGTGTCAGCCAAAATTGTATGGTTTCGCTGAATCCATAAGCTTGAGTTGCTGTTTAAGTCGTTCTGAAATCAGTTTACCTTCTCAGGAATTTTTGTGGAACTGCTGCACAACGTAAAGAGTAACCAAAAGAAAAAAAGAACCCATAACAATGAAGGTAAGCCCTAAAAAATGTCAAAATAAATAAAATTACAAAAAAAGACAATATTTAGACAAAATAAAAGAATATTTTGGTATCTAAGAAATTCAAAAATATAGCAATTTCTTCTATTAGATTAAGCTTTAATGTAGAAAGTGACAACACCCTTTGAAAGTGTATACAAATAGCACTAAAGACATTGTGAAAATACAAAATATGCAACCTGTTAATTTCCTAAAATATTACGCTGCCAGCATTAAAACAAACCTCATAAACAGCATAATAAGCTCGCTCGGCTTCAAATTACTCCAGTCCGACTGGACTTTCAGCAAACCCAGCGAGAAGTATGATCTAAATTATAATTTCTAATTCTGGCTTATGGCTAAAGCCCAGATCTTGATGGCTGAAGGCTGGCATTGTTCTGCCCTCTCACATGCTCGTTCCTTTGGCTGTTAAATCATTCTTCGTCCACAATTTAATTGCTCTACAAAGAACAACTGCATTCCAGCCACGGCTCCAGCCATTCGATTCGATTTGAAACCAATGGGCACCACATAACCAAAAGATGCCTTCGCCCCGGCGGACTGAACAATCGCTTGGCCAAGATCAGTTTCTCCATATATACACACTCGTTTGGTGTGCTTGTGTGCCGACAGTTGCGGTCAGGAGGAAAGTACGGAGCGGATGCTAAATTTATAAGGTGGAAATTCAATCCACTGCCGGCGAGAACGGGGAATACATCTCCTGGCTTACTGGCTGCTCGCGTTATGTGGCTTCTTGACGACAGTGCTGCCGGGCACTCAGTAAGCATTTTCAATAACAGGATTTATGGAACGAAGGAAGGGACGAATAAAGCCTTGCCTAAATGAAAAAAGCCAAAAAAAAATTCATTTATGTAAAATATATAGAACATTTAAAGAAATAGCCATTTCAAAGGGATATAGTTTCTAGATTTTTCAATACAACTTTTCAGAGTCTTTTATTTAGAGTCATAATCAACTCAACACTAGTTTTTCGACACACATTTTTTAATGATTCATGGAATTTAGTTAGCATAATAATAACTTACAGAAAATGTTTACTTATGTTTCCTTATTTTGTAATATGTAACAAAAATAGTTTATTATTATTATTATTTTTTTTAAAGCTTAATAAAAAAGTTAAGTGACCAGCACTGCTCCTCACTTATGGGGCTATCTCTATATATAGTTTACTACTACGCTCCTGACCGCAGCTGTACACGTCTCGCAGGCAGGCCATTAACATTGCTTAATTGAATTAGATTCCGAATGCAGATTATGAGTAGCATCGCATGCTCAGTACGGGACAAACGGACTATGGCGGCGGAGCATAGAGTATTTACGCTGGCTAGAAGCAATTGGATTTCCATTCCCACTTCCCAGACTCTCCAGAGGCCGGGGCCCCATGCAAATGAGGAGGACTCCGCTCTCCTTCTGTGTTATTGTGGGCCATATCATAAATACTTATTTAATAATAGTTGTGCTCCTATCATTGCCCAAAACGAACAACGGTTCACTGAACCTGAAATCTAATTAGCTGAGTTTTTCGCAAACAGAAACCAAAAAAAGCGGTTTCTGTAATCTAATTCGATGGCGTCAGCGGCACTTGGCGAACGAACCACGAAACATTTCTGCAGCCAAAACGAGCGGAGACTTGGAGAGACCTGTGTATGTTACATTGGCGATTCGATTGCATTGCTCTGGGATCTGGACACGGGGACATGGAGACGGGGCCGGTATTAAAGGCCAGCAATTGTGGCATGTCCTAGTGACAGCCTCCGACCAAACAAAATGCCCGTGCAATAACACACAGTACACACAGAACACGCTGCACACACAGCCGGCCAGTCGTGCCACTAACGTAGGAGCTGCTGCTTCATTAGTTATGCATTAAGCATACGATATGTTGTACAACCCGGCACAATGGCCATCGGGTACATGGCCTTTCTGCGGCGATTCGCACGGCTCCAGGTAGAGCCATCAAAGGTGCGTCTCCAAGACGGTACGTGCCTGTCATAATTTTTGGTCATTTCAGTCTATAATGGTGACACGTAATATTAAAAGGGCACCCCTTGAACACATCAGAAATGTAGGTGCTTAGGTAGCTATTACTCAGCCATTCAATTAATTAATGTAAAACGAAACTGTCACTTGTAAGTTCTGCTCTTCCTTGTTAGGGAAATGGGTAAGAATACACTGTTATAAAATGTACAACCCACCTATTGGAAAATTTTAAATAGAATTTAAATTATTGCCGAAGTGCTTGACAAATTAAGATTAAAGAAGGAAAAAAAGGTTTAAGGTTAAGGTTGTTGATTTACCAATTAAGATAGGTTTTAGAATACGATATTAAAGAGTTTACATTTATTAAACTTCCTTTACAATCAGGAGTCTTTGTACTCGTAATATTTCCTTATAATACTTTAAGTAGCAACTTAAAATACCAAGATGTATTTCATTTGTTTATATTTAGTAGTTTATAAAATAAAAAACGCAAGCTTTAAAATATCAATTGAGAACCAGGGTAACTGCAATTCGTCAATACACCCACCTGCTCCGCCTTTCCTGTTTTTCCCTCATTGGGCTGCGGCTGCTGCAGTCAATCTTTTTGCGGGATGTCCAGCTCCTGTTAACTGCGTGCAATTCGTGGGGGTTCGGGTTCGTATGTCGCTTAAAAATTTTAATTGCCTTTGCGTGTTTAGAAAACTTACACGTACGTATGTTCTGCGTAGTTTAGCAGCTGACGCTGACCAAATGCATTTCCACGGCGTGCTTTCTAGTCATCGTCGTCGTCGTCGCTCCAGGGGACATTGGGGTGTTGGTGGTAATGGCCGGGAGGAGTTTGTGGTGTATTGAAGTCTATTTTCACACTTGCACCGATCGTTAACGCTTATCGATGGGGATTAAAATTGAAAGGGACTCTGGTGTGTCTCGTGTCTTATTAATAATAATTCCGCAGTGTACAAATGAAGAGGGTAGAGGATTTCTTTAGACACGCAAATGTGGCTAAAGGCAGATCGTTTTATGGACTACCAGATATTAAAAAGTGGACACTGAGAATACATTTTTTAGAAAACCATAAAAAGTAAGCTAAGCAATATATATCAAAGCAAATCTTTCTTTGGTATTCACATAGTAAAAAAGTTTAGGTAGAAATATGGGCTCTAAATGGGCAGTTTGTGCTGCCGGCTTCATCCACATCATCCTTCGAGTGTCCCTATTCCTAAAGCAACTGCCCGATGCCTGTTCACCTGCCCCGCAGCTGGCGAGTTACATGTTCGCCGTAACAATCCTTTTAGTCTCAGGCAGTATACCGCTCTTCTCGGAGCGATACAGTCATCTGCCGTACTTCATTCAGTTTGTGGTGCAGACTCTGGGCACGCTGGCCGTTCTGGAAATTGCCGATCTGTATGTTTGGTGTGGAATGGAGCGGCTTGTTCATCACTTCGTGAGGGTTTTGTTTGCTCTCCTGGGAATGGATGCCAAGGCGTATTTTTTCCAGGAATATTGGATCTTAGCAGTTCCCACCACCGTACTGGTGGCCGCTGTCGTATTCATCATGAGTCGGGCAAACCTGTTGAATTGCAAGTCCTTCCTAAGGCGCCGAATGAATTTACGTCTGAACAGGGAGCTATACATGGAGATGATGGCTGCTAATCTAAAAAAAAACAATAGGGATAGACGTATAAATCATCGAATTCATTAATAATAAAATTAAATTTTTAAGTGTAATATACTACAGAAGAAAGGTTTTTTGGAAATATAAAATGCAAATTAAATTCAAAAGTAACAGTCTCTTCAGCTAATCGATGAAAATATGAGTTATCTGTTATCGGGACTAACGCGTTTTATCATTACATAACTGTGGCAGCCCTGGTGAAATTGAAATCAACCTGCCAGACACACGCCCTCATTAGCGCTGCCAGATCGTCAAAAGTAATGCGCTCTTCAACTTTTCGCTGTTTTAGTATTTAGTAAGTATATTTACCACTCGGCGTTTGGTATATTTTAACGGTCACAGCCACGGTCACGCTGCTCCATTTGTTGTGAATTTAATAGAGTTGTCAGATATTTTAAAAAATATCGTATGTATGGCATGTTGTTTTCTTGCAAAAAATAAAAAAATACAATTTTAAAAACTGTCAAAATTTGTAAGCCAAATGTAATTTGTAATAGGTTAAATAAATTAAATAAATAGATAAATAAATTAACAATTGATAAGAATTTTTCTTCCTATGGATTCTTTCCCCTTGAAGCTTTGGAAAAATATCAAAAAATTTAAAATTAAATTATCGCCTTATCGATATTTGGGCAAACAAAAAATCATTATAAAAATGTATCATCCTTAGAAAAAATATCGATATACTGATATTTTGATTATCAACAAAATAACAACAAAAGCATATTTGGTTAAAAGACAATTATGCGATTTTCTGCAGCTAACTTATAGCGCCCCGCTCCCCGTGATTGCCATGCCAAGAGGGGAACCGGCCGAGGTGTCGCCACTTTTCCTGCAGCCAACCAAAGCGCTCGAGCGCCCGGACAAAGCAGCCCCGAATAAGAAGTAATTCCGTGGAAAAGCAATTTACAAAGATGTCGACGGAGGAACATGTGTGGCGAGCGCATGTTGTAAGGCGATTACGCGAACGCAACCGCAAGGAGTGCGAGAATTTTAAGGAAATCATCGAACAAAGTAAGCATCTTCGCCCACAGGGCTGCGCGGTGCGGGAGCGCCAGCGAGTTGCCCCCCAAAATGACACACACCACTGGCCGTCATTGTCACCCTGCTGGTCTCGCTCCGCTCTACTTCTCACGCCAAATTACTCTAATTGCCTCTCGTTAATTCCAGACAACCGCCTGATCGATCATGTCGCGCAGCTCAAGTCGGACAACCTGAAGCTGTCCGTGGAGAACGAGCAGCTACGCAGTGCGGTGTCAACAGGTGGCACCGGGTCCAATGTGGCCATTGCCACGCTGGAGAAGAAGCTGCTTAGCCAGCAGGAGGAGTTAACGGAGCTGCACAAGCGGAAGGGCGAGAACTCGCAGATGATCGTAGACCTCAACCAGAAGGTCGAGCAGCAAAGGATCATGATATCCGAAAAGGAGCACAGGTAACAGCTGGTTGTTAGTGAATTGTGAAAGCAAATTGATTTGGGTCTGTCAATATTTTGTATACAATCTAAAGATTATACGTTTTTGAGGAAATGTCTCATATTGTAACTCTAGTATTGCGTTAAATTTCGTAGCGTTTAGTATTTTTTTCATTAGGTTAATTGATTTTTATATAATGTGGCACCAGGATCCCCGTAAATGGTCAGTTAACCTATTTGTTGTAATTATTCGCTCTCGAAATGCGACATATAGAACACATTTTCACTAATTCATTCATTAATTGCTTTTTATTTCATTATTTTTAGCCTCGCCGAGCAGCAAACGAACAACAATCGATTGCGCGCCGAAGTGCAGCTACTCCACTCTAGTTTGGAGGAGCTCAAGAAGCTGAACAACACCATGCTGGATGAGCATACGGCCTTGCAGTTGGCATTCAGCTCTCTGGAGGATAAAATGCGAGGCGTACAAGTAAGTTTCAAGATCACCAAGGCATTGATTTATATTTTTGAATAATACTCAAAAGGTTAACGATAAAATTCTACGTTCTTCTAAATTAAATAAGTGTTTGTTTGGAAAATAAAAGAAAGCATTAGTAAGTGGCACTTCTCTACATTTATGTAGGTGTCGCCTTGACACTTTTGATGTACGTTTTTCCAAAGGTTGATGTTCCCAAAATAAAGACAAATAGATTGTGTTAACAAAGGAGAGTATTCTCATTTTTCAGAGAATTGTTTAATCAAATGTATCAATTCTTGGCTCACTGTAATTTCAAAAGAACTTCATTTGGTTTCTGTTGCTTTTTTTTATATTTTTGTTCAGACAGTAAGATCAATTTTTATTGTCAATAAACCGTAAGAATTCTCTCTTAGATGGGTATGAAATATAGCTTACCCATTAAAAATAGAATACATTTCACACTTTAATAGTTAACATTTGTTTAACTTAAAATTATTTATTAAATGTGAAAAATTGTCTTCAAGCATTAGCTCTCAAGATAGAATAGTGTTTCTCGGGAAGCACCCTGATCCATAACAACTAAAATAATAGACGTTCGCACGGTATTTTATTCGTGCAAGCCGATAAATATATTTTGCAGATGGCTACAAACGCTATGGATTTATTAGCCTATACATACATAGTGGGAAAAGCTTGCTATCTTTTCCGATTTCGATCCAGTAGCACATTAGCGTTCATCGCGGAAAAACATCTCTCGCAGCAAAACGGCACTAAAAATATATATAAATTCTAAATATGAAAAAGCAATTTTTGAAGAGCTTTTCGTTCTCTGTCGATTCACAGGATGAAAATCGGTGTCTGCTGGAGCGTCTGATGCGTTACAAGTCCAAGGATGCAGACAAGTTGAACGAGGAGAACGAGAGCATAATAAGGTACGATGTCCATTATAAACTCATATAAAAAGCATTAATATCATGAAGAAAACATACAATTCAATATATTTGCATATCCTCTGTTACTTATTAATATTCATGTACGCACATGTACATAAATGCATTTTGTATACTACGATAAGTGCTGAGATAAAGACTGGTTAGGTTAATCGCGTTGCTTATCTAACGCTTATAAAGGGATGGTGATAAAAATCACATGTAAGCTGTTAACAAATACATACAATATTATTGATGTAAAAATTTTCCTAGATCCTATAGGAAGTTTTTTGTTCCATTTTCGTTTTCAAATAATTCAGAATAATTAAACGTTTAATCAAACAGGATTTTTACTAAATAGAAAGTTTAAATTTGAAAAATAATTTGTGAAAGCCATCCATGTTGTACTTAGGAATATATTTTAACTGTCAAAAATATCGTATTTAATGTCTTTTCGAAAATATCGGACTTTAATATATCGAAATTTGAATTGTTATAATCAGTTTCTACTCCTTTCTTTATATATTATATATATATATATGTATATAGTTTAGATAATTAAAAAAAATAGATATTCGCCCGTTGAAGAATCGATTTTTATATATCCTTCTCGTCAAATAACAATACAATATCGACACATAGGTAGATGTCTAAAGATGCTATAATACCTTCAGTATACAATAATTTTTAAAAGGTTCCTTCTTTTGTAAATATTAGATGATCTTAGGAACATTCTTTATATATAGTATTTTAGAGATTTCAGCACAACGACTGCTCACCTAGAGTTACAGAGAATAAACAATAATTTTTACTGCCCACCCAAAACACGAAAGCAAGCAAGCAAGTTAACTGAAAAATGCGGAAGACGGGAACTACCAATTCTACCATAAAGGTTGACGGATAACTACCTTACACAAAACTGCATGTAATCAATATCCTGTATTTCTCCACTAACACCCCTAACACACTCGCCAAGGATTAGAGCGGACCATTTAGCCGAATATATATTCTCTCGACTGTGTCATTCATCCTGATTTGCTCCTTTTGACTTTTTGGTTCCAATATAAATGTATAACCGTTTTTAAACATATCTAGAAAAAGACTGCCGTCAATTTTCAGGAAACGTTCCGCCAAACTGAAACGTGACCTTGAGGACGCCGTCCGCGAGCCCAGTTCGTCGTCCGGCAACGTTCCAGCATCGTCGTCGCCGGGGGCAGCCTCCCTGCAGCGCAACTCCACCAGTCCTGCCCAGTTCGTTGGAGGAATCATTGGCGACGAGGACTTCGACGAGGCCACAATAAATGGCGCCATGGAAGCCATAGGTCTCGATGATAATGAATATATTAGCGCTCGTTTTACAGCAGGCTGCGAGGTTGGTGACCCATCAACCCGTTCTTCCATCGATGCCCTGAAGGCCACGGGCTATATGGGTCAATCCAATCCGACCAAGATCCTAATGAAATTTGAGGCGCATGAAAACGAATCGCATGCGGTGCGCTGGAGTCCCGTGGAGCGTATGGTGGCCACCGGTGGCGCGGACCGCAAGGTGAAACTCTGGGATATTGGCAAAAGTGAGTTAAGATTCTAATTTGTCTTTTATTATGTATTTGGGAAAGCCGTGTTTGTATTTTTTTGTTAAGAATTTAATTAAATAGAGGCGGAACCGTAGGGGATCTTAATATCCGGTTATTACCGGGTGATGTTGGGGGAATACCTAGCTACGATCTGTACATATGTACATGTGTTGTGGTAGGTCCAGTAAAAATTGTATTTTATTGAACTTGAAGACAGATATGTACATGTTTAAATATTATTAATGGGAAATTAATAGATCTACAACTTGGGCATAAAATGGATCTGATCATTAAAATATGGCATACCTACTGAAGATAATCAATAAAATGAAACAAACGAACATTGAAATTTGTTCCATTTTAATTATAGAGTCACTTATGTATTTGTTTACCATAAATAATATTTAATAATTGATTATTAATATATATATTTTATTTTAATTATAGATTCCACCGATCCACGCGCTGTTCTAAGCGGGAGCAGTGCCGGAATCAATTCGGTAGATTTCGATTCCACTGGCGCCTATATATTGGGCACTTCCAACGATTACGGTGCTCGAGTATGGACGGTGATGGATAATCGACTAAGAGTAAGTCAGCCTAGTAGTAATTAGTAATATTTATAATCTGAAGTAAACATATCGTGCGGTTGTGTGGGAAGCATTACGGTTAAAAATAAGACAATGAGCATTAATTATCAAAATGATGGAGATTCCGCAATGCTTTGACAGCTGGATAATCTACTTTTCAGTATCTTCTCTGTGACCCTTTTTCCCTAGGAAAAATGTAAATTTCGAAATTAGAATTCAATGGTCTTTTCACACGAGAACAAGAAAGTAATGCGTGCTCGCTAAAGGAACCTACCAATTGCAATTAGTCTGTATCTTGAATGAAAAACTAACCACACTTTCCTTTTCTATTGTTATTCTCTTGTTTATACTGATTAAAGAACGGACTTCTTTGATGCCCCTGATTTATAAAGAATTTTGAGCCCTCGTGATATTCTTTTTGCGCCTTTGTTTATCCATTTACCCCTCTGTCTCTGTATAAGTATAGGAGCGCACGTCTGTGCATACAGGCATACCAATGTCAATGTTTATAAATAAATTTTGCATGTTTGCCGCTTTCTAACTCGGAAAAAAGGAGAAAAGTAAACACAAGGCAGCGGGTAAACATTACAGAGACGCTGAATGTGTTTACTGATATAGTAAATAAAGCACTTTAACTATGATATGTTCGTATGCTGTGGGCCTCTCATCGTTCTGGCCTCAGATGAATGGAGAAATGATTTTATGCCCTGGCTACACAGAGTTCTTGGGAAACCTTTAAGAAGTGAAACCTTTGGCACTATTTTTACTTTTCCTATATTTTTTAATATACAAATTGCCACGCAATATTAATTACATTTATCAGTTCCATAAGAGGCTCCATGAAATCTTAAAAGCATTGGAGGAAATCGCAAATATTTGCTATTCGGGAATTCAAAAAGAAAATAACATTTCCCTAGACGATATTGGGTAAACAAATTGAACTGAAAAAATAAGCCACAAATTGACATATTTATCCTATAAGGCGCATTAAATGGATATTTTTGAGAATGTTTATCGGAAAATCAATTTCGATTGATGGCCATAAATAAAAGTCGCCGATGAAAGCTTGAAGGAAAACCAAACTGGCCAATACAGATGCACAAAGTTGGCCTGAATTGAGGCAGCGGCGCATTATCTTCCTTACCCCAAGGTTCATCTCCACCCGGCCTGGTCAGGCGAGATCCGCCGGTCCGCAGCCACTCCATCCATTTATGCTGCACATCGTCCGCATGCGAAGCAACAAACATACAAGTGCAGTTCTTCCTGCTTCTCCGCCTGCGCGACGACGACGGCCACGACGCTTCTAACTGGTATTTCTGGATTGACATTTAAACGGTTCTTTTGCGCACAACTGGAAACTGTAACTGAAGAATAGCGCCCGAGCTGCACTGTGCTGCACTGCAGCATTAAAATGAGCACACTGACTTGTACGGCCTCTGGCCACAATGCGATCAAAACAGTCATCTGATTGCCGGGTTATTATCATTTATGCTTGGGCCTCACTTTTTTGTTGCCAACTCGCATCCCGCATCCGCACTTTGGCTTCGCCCAGAATGTTATTCGGACCATTTAACATTAATTAGCAGATCAATGGCTCAACCAAAAGTAATTGGCAGAAGAGGCTTTCTATCGATTTTACTAGTATTTTATTGCCCTAAATTCTTGTACATGATGACTAGCCTAAATTCAGTTTGGGTTTTCCTTTATTAGTAGATTGAAATATAAAATAACCAAATCCTTATCATATTCACCATTGATTTTTATACTAATGTATCGGTTTTACCAATCAACAAAAATACAAAGCACACTGATAAGTAAAAGATAAACTAGCAGGTTGTAGGAAAGTACTCAGATTAAGAAAAAAGTACGATAATTTCTATATACATATTAAAAATAACTTTAACATATCATATTTTTAAATATCGCATCTTTCTTAAACGTCATATTATTTCATATATTAAACAGAATATCGATTTATCGCACATATATCGCAATAATTAATAATGTTGATTTATATATCGAATCTCTTGTCAAATAACGATACACTGTCGATATTTATGGACCTCCTTGAGAGGACTAGAAAGCATATACATTTTATTAGATTAAAGTTGTCCATACCCAGGATTACCTTAAGGTTAATAACCTTTCTATATATTCTTAGTCTGTAATATCTCAATTATCTTTATATCATAACACGGCTCTCAATTATACATTTTCCAAGAGATAAGGGCTCACGAACTATTATTATTTATCAGGTTTCAAGCAAAACAGGTTCATAAGCTCTAGCCAGGATAGGTACTTATAATTTTAGCAGCTCCTGTGATTTGTTCCTGCTAACACCATAATAATAATAATTAGCATTAAATCAATAGCTTCACTCGGGGAGCCTCATTACGCTGGACATATATTTTCCTTACTTTGCAGCTTATTTTAAAGAGGACATTTCACACGCAGCATACCTCCGATTCCATACGGAGTGGAGTGGTTTGCAGAATTTTGAAGCCACCGGTTTCGTTGACAACATGTTTTGGTGGCAAACAAACCTCTTAAGAGAGAGCTCCCTCAATCTATGTTATTAGTTTGTTGGTTGGAACCGGTGTCTCTTTCCACAGACCCCAGACACTCTTTGCTCCAGCTCTCTTCTCTCCAGAGTTCTCCAAACACCGCGGGAGAGGTGGTGCTCCAGTCAAGCATGTTTGACTGTGCTTCAAGCCACACTGCGCGTACATTGACCGTTCGACTTGACCGGTTGCCGGTTGGAAATCGGACTCGGACTTGGAGTTGGAGACGAGGCTCTTTAATTAAGAGAGAAAAATTGTATATTAACATCTAAGGCCACCCCATTTGTTAAATGTTTTATTAGAAGGCCTTGAATCTTGCATACGCCTGAGATATCTTATCTTACCTCCCCATAGTATGTATTTTCCCCCAATTATTTTATTTAAGTGCCTACAGCTTCCTGATAATAAATCAGACATTTCTCCTGATCCCCAGGAAGTTGTATTTTTATCTAATCTGGTTTCTTGATGTCATGCCTCTAAGTTGTAAGATAAATATTCAAGAATTAACAGTTCTTTGAACGAGAGAAGCAGCAAAGACTCCCCCCCCCCCCTGCCAGGTGTCAATGACTCTCATTCATAGGTATATATACATATAGTAAAGTATGTAACTCTCTGGGTTAAGAAGAACTGTAAGATGACATTACCATTGCCGGCTAGGCTACAGAAATCCATCCAAGCGACCTATGTCAATAAATTTCCAGCAGAGTTAAGAGCCGAGTTTTTAACGCCGCAATTAAATGTCCGCCAGCGGACACTTTTTTAATTGCACGCCGTTCTAGTGAAAGATACTTAGCTGGCGTAATTAGCCGGTTTCTGGTGTAAGGTACTTACACATACGACATATGCGATATATGCCAGAAAAGGTGTTGGCGGTCCAGGTCCCCGTATCTTTCCGCCTCTCTGACTGGGTTATGATTAGCTGTTATTTTAAGATGCTGGCTACTGTGCCCCATAACGTATCTTAGCGCTAACTGTTTTGTACCGAAATCTTGGCACTATTTTGCAGCACACGCTGACGGGTCACAGTGGTAAAGTCATGGCCGCCAAATATGTCCAAGAGCCCATTAAAGTGGTGACCGGAAGCCATGATCGCACTCTTAAGATCTGGGACTTGCGCAGCATCGCCTGCATAGAGACCAAATTTGCGGGATCCAGCTGCAATGATCTGGTGACCACCGATAGCCTGGGATCAACGATCATCAGCGGGCACTACGACAAGAAGATACGATTCTGGGACATACGCACCGAGAAGCAGGCGGATGATGTCCTAATGCCGGCCAAAATAACGTCTTTGGATTTGTCAAAGGGTAAGTGCTGCGAATTCTTATTAGAATATGACTTCAGATTATATTTTATTTTCAACAGATTGCAATTACCTCATATGCTCTGTAAGAGATGATACTATTAAATTATTAGATTTACGCAAAAATCAAGTTATATCCACGTTTACGTAAGTCTTTAGCTTGTTGCCATGGCGCTTATATATCATATATTGAGGCTGTATCTTCAAACAGAAACGAACACTTTAAAATCAGCTGTGATTTCGCTCGGGCTTCCTTCAATTCGAGCGGCCTAAAGATTGCGTGTGGATCAGCGGATGGCTCCATATATATTTGGAATGTGAATGGTTTCCTGGAAACTACTCTAAAGGGACACAGGTAAGAGTCGTCTTTGAAAACAACAAAAAGATGGAAATAGTTAGTGCTTATTAAAGGTTTACTTTACGATAAAAATATGACATATTTCTCTATTTTTATTGTTTAATCCCACACAGCACTGCTGTAAATGCCGTCAGCTGGAGCCCCAACAACAATATGCTAGCTTCTGTGGGAAAGAATAAGCGATGCATTATCTATTCGGATTCGTAGCCCTAGAAGATGTTGCCATAATAATCGTCGTCAGTCAGTGTCGGTTCCAAATTACTGAAACGCTTACATAGTCAGAGTCAGAGCGCCATGCGGAGGAGAGTCTGCTGTAAATATATATAGTAAACGCGGTTGGCGAATGGCAAAGGTAACTCCAGTGCCGACTGTTTTCATTATTTTATTTCAATATTTTATTTATACGTGAAAAGGATATAGTATACAAATTGTATCAATTCATATATATATATATAATAACTTAAGTACACGTTTTCCTACTGTAAAATAATACATTTATATATATATATATATATACTGGGTTGCATACGACCAAAATAATATAGTATGTATTTGTATAAACGAATTAGGCTTACAAACCAAACCCCCAGTTAAAAGTGTGTGTTTTTAGCCGTTTTATGTGTACTTTTTTATAAGATATAATGACGTTAAGTGGTTACGACAAGACGCGCCTTTCATTTAAATATTTAACTAATGTCTGTGTAGCTTGAACAATAATTTCAATTTCGACTTTACAATTTTCTAAAACATTCTATTGGAAAAAAATAAAGAAAAGAGAAAGAAAGTCCAGTTGAAACTCTGTGTTAAATTTATGAACTTCTTACAAGATTTATTACTTCTTGGATGCTATTAACTGTTTTTTACAAATACCTATTTTTATTTGCCAACTATGTCTAACCTGGGCTCTTCCTCTGGATTTACTCTTGATAAATAATAGGTTAAGAGCAGAGTATTGAGGCGAGTGGCGATTTTACGACTGTGATTGTGATATATGGATCTTCCATTTACTGCCTGCCACCTGTGCTGCCACCTTGGGCAGCAATAATGCTCATTCGAGCAGAGCTCTTATGCATCCTTCGAACGTGATGTATTTTAATTTCTGCATGTGTGATCAATTCTTGGTACGAATGCTGGAACAGAGCTCTGGGCAGAAGGAGAACAGCAGCGCCGGGCAGAGGCACAAGAGGACCAATTATTTCGTGTGCTGACGGAGCACAATCGACACTGGGGAATCTCTAATTGAGCGAGGAAAATAGCCACGGCACCACCATCATTACAAATCTAACGTACATTCATTTTTATCGCCTTGCATGCATGCCTTAATTAAGAATCTTTCCAGATTATGTTCTATAGAAGAACCACAACTTAGCGCTAAGTATCGCAGCGATATAAAGTCCCCGTGGCGCTCTCAAGTTCAAGTGCTACCTACTTCAAGTATATAGTGTCGTTGAAGATGCAATGCTAAGTAAATTAATTGAGAGGAATTCCGTCAACTGCCAGGAGGCAAAGAAGAGTGAGCTCGGCGACGGGGATGAGAGGATGAGGTGACAAGCGGACAGGAGTCACTTTCCCGTATGCAAGCACACTGGCGAGCAGGCCAGCAGCAAGCGAGCGTTCCTCCAGCAGATAAAGATACAAATCTGCACGAAGCCTGTTTCCTGTTCTGCCGAGGGTGCATTTATTTGCATGATTCACACAGCTGCTGCTGGGTCTTCATACAGGTGTACCATCCACATGGCCATAATGAAGATGGGACGTTGAGTCGCGTCGCCGTCTCCGTTGCCTCGCTGGGAAACCTGGGGGAAACAAGCACGACATTTGGACCTTCCTTTCTGCTGCCCACATGGAAAAGTGAATCGCTGCCTCGACTGCCTCCACTGAGGAGGATTCATCTGCCGAGTGTGTGTCGTGCATTTTGGGCGACTCTAAGTGAGCATGTTCCTGGAAATCCAAGGCCCTTGAGTCGCCTTTTACAGTTGTGGCTGCATTTTAAGCTTTATTGAAGTATAAATAATAATTCGCAGGTGTCTGCATTCCACGTCTTGATTCGCACAATTTGTTATGCGTGGGTTAGGTGAGTTTTCCACTGACTTGGTTACCTTTCCCATATTTATAATCGCAAATCCGAGCAATTACTTTGTCAGTTTCATATTTATAGATGCAGGAAGAAGTAGAGCCAGTCCCAAATCAAAAAGCAGAAGCACATAAATTTGTAATTCATTTTATTTCGTATTCTCTCCGCCCCCTTGAGCCCAGAAAATCACAGAACACAGAGAGCTCATTAAAAATCTTAAGATTTAATAATAATAAGATGAGTTTCGTTCCATAAAATTAAGGGGTTCAATGCAAACATTAAACAGCTATTGATATGTAATAAATTAGGTTGCTTAAGCTTAGACTAAGGCAGATACAGATGAGGGATTTAAGTGTAATATGCATTCGTTTTTACAAATGTCAACCAACGTAGTTCCGAAGTCGCAAAGGGAGTTCAATGCCAGTGTCGTCGGTCGAACTGCCTTTGCAAGTGGGGAATCGCGGAAATCTCAAACCTAACACACGCTAGAGAGAGGGTGTTACGAGTACTAAAAAACGCCATGGCTGCAATGCAAGCAATCTGAATTCCACCGAACAGGACACACATTAATTTCATTTCTCTAAAATCGTGCACTGACTAGATAAGGCTAATAGCGGTACGGATCGGATGTGGTATCAGGACGACGGGTATTCGTTATTAATTAGCATAACTCTGCGTAAATATTGATTGCACCTTTTGAAGCTTAGACGTTAATGCTGAAAGTATATGAATATGCATTCGGTTCGGATCTGTGCGCTTAGTATGAATGCTGATACGGCTGCAGTTTCTGGCGGCGCTGATAGCAGTACGTCCAAATGGCGATCACGGCCAACTGGGTTAGCAAGAAAATGGTGGCAGCGGTAATAAGACCTAATTGGGTAGAAAAGTTAAACGCATGCTGTAGCATATACTTTCATCCGAGAATCGGGAATCCAATCAAATCTTTTGTGGCAAGAATTTTAAGTGGTCTCAACAGGCTGGCGGGCCATAAAAGTGTTCGCTTACCAATGGCGTTAACGCAGAATCCATGACCCTCTTCGTTGGCCGTAAAGGTGGTTTCATTGCCGTCGTAATAGTCCCCGCTCTCCTGCTTATCCTGCTTGAATCCAAACTTATCCGTTATCTGAATGGACTGCACCAGCAGCATGTCGCTGGGTGCGGACTTCGACTTGGTTGCCTCAATATCGCGTCGTGGTCTGGGGTGAGCATCTGTATTTGGAGTGGGGAATGTTTGGAAACGGGGGGAATTGTTTAATATTTGCTAAGGATTTCTAGTATAGCGTTACCCATCTTATTATTATATTTTGTCTCTTGTTTCGAATAAGGTTCAACCGCACCACTCACCTGTTGCATTCAGCGATCGGCGCTTGCGGCCGTAGGACAACAAGGACCTGAACTCCCCACTGGTATCCTCCTGTTCGCACTGCACCGGCTCACAGCTGGGCATGCACGGCGTGACCAGGGCTCGGAACTGCACCACCTCGCTCGAGGGGAACTTGAAGGCATCGAAGTTGGAAAGAAGCATTTTGCCGGACACAGAACCCTTGTAGATGGGTCCCATGATGAAGTGGTCAGTGGGGCAGCCGTTTGAGTCAATCAACGTAATCTCCGAGTTGTCCACACCGTCCATGGCCACCAGCTCCCGAATGAAGATCTCGTACGGGCTCTGTTCGTCGACAATCTCGAACTTCAGGGCCAGCGGATCGCCCACCTCGGCGGATCGCATCATATCGGAGCCATCGCGCGACGTGATTCGCATGATGACATTCGGTGACTCCACAATGACCTCCTCGGACAGGGCCGGCATGATGTCACCGCGTACATCCAGGTCAACGCCATTGCTGACCGACTTGTTGGTCAGATCGTACTGGCAGGCCAGCGCCAAACCCAAGTCAGAGGACGTCACAATCATGTCGTGGTGCTGGATAATGATGTCGTTAACGTAGCGACCGGCCGTGCTCTGCCGCACATTGCACTCCAGATCGTGATAGTTCATCCGCAGCTCAAAGTCCAGCGCGCTCTTCACATCCACCGAGCAGGACTTGGGCGAACCCTTGGCGTACACCTTGCCGTTGAAGAGCTTGGAGGTGCGAATGCGGGCCAGCATGTCGCCACCGCCACACTCGATGGTAACATTGTAGCAGGAGGTGAGCTCATAGGTCGAGGCCTCGGGCACCTCGAGGAAAGGCTCCTGCACATCGGCCAAGGTTGCTCTACTGTGATGGGAGAGTCGGCAAACCATGTCCCCGGTGTCATTGTAGTCATAGGAGTGGCACCTGAGGAGGAATTATTGTTATAAAAATAAAATAAGGAAGGGTGAGTGAAAAAGAATATAATGATTTCGCTCCCAAATTGATTCGAATTGAAAAATTAATAGGTTTCTTAGGTTAACTTTGTTTGTAGAAGTCCCAAGTTCAGCTAAAGGATGCATATTAGAAGTTTATGTAGATACAAGCTCGACTTACCTATAAGGTGAGTTCAGACACAGCTCCCGACACTCGTCAATGCTGCTGACCTCCTGATAAACCGAGTCCACTGTCTTCAGAATGCGACCCGGCAGTCGTTTGAATTCGCACAACTTGTTCGGTTCGTCGACACAGTGGTTCTCGAGGTAATCGGTTCCCTCGCTGATCTGGAAGGCCTGTGACCCGGCCAAGGTTAGGCGATCCAGCTCGCTCAGCTCGCAGGCGCCAGAGGAGCGATCATAATTGGCCGATCTGAGATGGGGGAACATTGAAATAAAAGAGCAGCTTATTTACACTTGCTTCTTTATGGAACAATTAACGCGGGCCCGGTGGGGTAATCCCGCCTGCCCGAATTAAATGTCAAGAAGGGGAGACAACGACCGTCGAAAAAGATAGCAGCCAGTAAAGCCACTCCAGTAAAATGGTTCAGTTCTGTTCTTACCTGCATGTGAATTCTGTTTCGCTCAGGCAAAGTTCAAAGCACTCGCGCCTGGACGCCAGCGACACGGTACGCTTAACTTCCGTCTTGAGCTTGTAATTTTGCACACGATCGACGTACCAGGCCCGGGAGCAGGGCTTTACCGAGAGGCATGATTTTTGGGCATAGATTGTGAACACGGGGAACTGCGACTTTGTTAGGGCGCCTGGGACGAGTACGACGTATATCCGTAATTAACGAGCCTCTTCCAGTTTACTTAAGGCAGTATAAGTAGCTTACCCGGTAATTGATCGGCATGGGCGGAGAAGAGCACGCAGAGCCCGGTCTCGTAGTTCACTGACTGGCAGGTTTTGTTCTTCCGACAGGTGTCCAGGCAATCGGTGAGCATCAGCGTGCCCGGCTGCGAATCCATCAGTTTTTCGGGAGCAGAGAACACATAGCTAACGAGGGGGAAGGTCGCCATTAAGTCCGTTTAATTACCATACCAGAAGGGATGTGGGACCAGAGCCTTACCCTGTTACGATCTCGAAGCCCACCAGCTCGGGCTGGCACTCCACGGGGGCATTGTCGTAGTAGATACTGTCCTCCTCGGAGCCCTGGGCGCTGCTGGACTGCTCCGAATTGGCCGGCAAATCAAATGCAGAGTTACGAGTCTCCACGTTTTCCGCCGGCACAGGACTTAGGGGCGCAGTCTCGGTTTTATTATTTATTTCGGCTGCCTTTGTCTCCTCCTGGCTTGGCACCTCGGTTTGGGCATCGCTGCCCTCCTCGGACGCAATTACCTGGCTGGCATTGGGTAGTGCTTCTGTGGCCGACTCCGCCGCGGCTAGTCTGCGAATCCGCAGGTGCTCCTTGGCGGTGGCCGCACTGTAAATCATCAGGGCCAGAATGAGGTGCCTCATTAGATTAATCTTGGCCATTTTACGAGTATCACTGTGGGGCACCTGCAAAAGACAAGGGTATTTCTTTAATGGGAACATTTTCCTGTTTCAATTACATTTTAGAGCTTTTATAAATGGTTTAATGTCTTTATTTATGATTGTTGTTATAAGCTAAGAAACGACAATGACTGTTGTTATTTTGTATTTGATGTTCAAGTCTCTTCATCAATTAGTTTTTTTTTTCTAAGAGCTTCTAACTACATCTAGTACATAATGATCCTCTCCGATCTTATTTTGTAAGTCAAGAAAATTACTTGTAATACTCATTTATTACTTTGCAATCTCCTCTGCTTTTGATTAAACAAACCATCTTTAAGTTTGTTGGTTTATATAGCATCTTCTTATTGGCCGATCGACTACCATACGTACGCAGGCACTGCCGAAATCACCTCAAATTAATTTGTTTGCCATAAGGCGTAACGCGAATAATAGGAGATCCCGCGGGAAAGACAATATCACAGCCATGGCCATGGTCATGGACCCGTAAAGCGCCGTTGCGGAGACCGAGGGCTCGCGCTCACGTCGATGACCCCGTGCACTATTCCACCAGTCCCGCCGCCCGTCCCCTTATAGTTTTCTGGTCCGCTGGAGTTAAACTGTTGCGCAACTGCCGAGTTAATGGTCATCGCTTATGATTGACGGTTGCGCCGGCGGAGAGACTATCCAGACTACCAAGGGGTCATGAGCTCTAATTTTTCGCCAAGTACCAAGTAGAACTTGTTTGGCCAAGTCTGAGGCTTAATTTTTCATACTTTTAGTGGTGCAAGTACCGTACCTCAACCGAACCTTAACAATTTCTAAAATTATTAATACAAACACATGATGCAGAGCAATAATTCGATTATAGAAAATAACATTGGGATACTGCTGGTCAAGTCTGACCCTTGAAGGCTGATGATGGGCTTGGCTTCTGTGCCGTTTTTGAAGATGTATAGTTAGTTAGTTTTTTAATACTTAAAATAATAGTTTAATGATTTTTTTAAAATTGATGTAAGTATAAGCGGTTTAAAAATCCAATCGGTAACGAGGTAAAACCTCAGATCTGACATAAAGTCGGTCTGGATTCAAGAATGAACTAAACACTCATTAAAAAAATGATATAATCTACATTGTATTCAAAATTTTGAATGTAAAGCCTCAATTGCAGAGACTCAAATGGTTACCCATAATTAATCTAGAAGTGTTCTTTAAATTCTTCAAATTAGAAACAAAGAAACACTCTCCTCCCTTTCTGTTTTAAGTAAATAAAATTTCCGTTTGATTATTTCCGCTTGGAAAACCTCTTGATGCATTACTTCTGGCTGGCCACCAATTAACACACCGTAACTGCTTTAATAAATTACATACATAAATTCATATACATTCTAAGCCCGGGTGGATAGCTTCACCGTTATGTTCTATGAATGGCCAGTTGTGTGCAGAAAAGTCTGGCTGTAATGGATCCCCCAGTAGGAGTAGAAGTAGAAGAAACGCCCGACTGACTACGCACCCAGACACACACTGGCGGCGGTAATCCGACGCTGCCCAAAAACTGATCTTTCTTTTGGGAGAGGAGTCTAGGAGATAGCATACCGTTAATATGATTCATGCGCCGGTCAAAGCGAACTTAATTAGATATAAAATGCTTGAAAGACTTTTGTGGGTTTTCTGGCGCTTTCTGTGTTTGTTTTCCCCTCCACATTTGATTCTCGCCTAAACGGAAAATGTCGGGGTCCGCTGCACACGAACATAGCATATAGGCGCACATATATCATTGCCATGTAAAGAATGGCCGCTCAGGAAGCTGCATTATAACGAGTCCATGACCATGTTATTGTACAAAATCTTGTAGAAAGCGGCAGAAGAATTGGGTCAATGATTATCGTCAAAAAGCTGTTTTGCCGAGCATAGACATACCATACGTATGGGTCGCTCGCTGCGCCCGCAGCGATCAGGTCCCAGTCGAACCCAAATGCCGAAACCGAAACCCAATCCCAACCGGCTTTTGGTGTGGCTGCGGATGCGATGGAAGCCAGGAGGAAATAGCACCCAGCAGCAGCACAAAGCACCAGCACCGCGCCTAACTGTGTCGCTGCTGATCACAATCGATTAGTGCGGCGAGTCAGTCGTTTATATTGCCTAAATTACTGTTAAATGATGGCCGTTCTTTCGGGCCAAGAATTTCGACAATTACCAAATAAGGGGGGGCAGAAATATTTGGGATACTCGTAAGTGGAATACAAAGTGCCTGAAGGGGGAAAACTTTTCAGGAAGAGTTAGTACAGGCTACTTGGCGAAGAGCCTATATTGCGCTTAAAGGAAAGTATAAAGACTTTTAATATTGGCTTTTAGATTTCTAGTTAATTGCATTTTTACAAAATAATACTTCTTGTTTTCGGTGCTTTTTAATGTCAGATCCTTGAGGCCTTTGTGTATTTAAGCAGTTATCAAAACACTTCACTCAGTCAACCCTATTTATTACTGTTTAGCACTTTCCAAAAAACTCTTTCTTTTATTTTACTGATCAGCACAGTTAACGCGATTTTATTTCTTTTTCTCTTAATTGCTATTTTCTATTTCCAAATGCGACGACGACTACAAACTATACACCCATTCTTCTGACCGACTTCAATTCCATTCACATTCAGCCTATTTCCAGATGCATGATGTAATTAAAAGATCTCCACCCCAGAAAGCCAAAAGAGTCAATAGAAACCCGAGACTCGAGATCGACAAGAGGTTCCGCCAAAAAAAATAAGAAAACTTTCACCATTCTGACTGAATACTGAATGTGTTAATGATTTCATTTCTTTAGTCACCGAAGATTCAGGCAGCATATTTAACGGTAGATATCACACTGTTACATTAATCTACCGTTTTGCCAAATTTTCAATAAATTTTGGCAATTATGGGTTCATGGGAGAATTAGAGATTTGATTTGGCTTTCATAATATCCAACGATTAGCACAAATTTTGGTTATTTGCGGTTTAGTAATTGCATTTCTTTTCTTCGATCGTTTTTACATTAAGAACTTTATGAAAAGAAATGGCTTTCGTAATACTTAATTATCGATTAGCAGAGTTTAGACTTTAAAAGGGTTTTCAACTCTTAATATAGAGCTCCATTAATTAAGAATGATTTTGTAAAGTCCTGCAATAAGTAATTTTATGATTTTATTTATTACATCCCAGTATCTTCCACTCTTTCCAACAAATTGCTTTCGTAATATCCATCGATTAGCAGCACTTGGGTTCTTATGGTTTCGTAATGCCTGACTAAAAGGTTTGCATTCTGCGCTTGTTTTTTTGCCTCTTTATGTTGAAATATGTGTTACTTCATTATGACAAAGTCACATCATCCGTCAACCCATTCCAAAACGGACGTCCTAATGTTCACTAATGTTTTGACGGAAGCTGTAGCCATCCGTGGACGGGCCCAAGGTCTGGAGAACATATGTATAACGCGGGGCCTTTGCATTTCGCACACACAGCTTCTTGCAGCCTCTGCTCCTCCTCCTCCGGACTTTCGGCTTCGGTCTTAAGTCTGCAGTCTTCGCTCTTTGGTCTTCGGTTCACTTATTCAGAATGATTGTCTCCGTTTTTTCAATGCTGGGCATAGTCATCCGTCAGCTTGATCACTGCCGTTTAAATAAACCGGATTTTTCTTAGTTATTCCTCTGCAGTTAGTGCAAAAGGCTCATCATATCTGTATATAGCGGTTCGATTTGAACTCACAACCGAGAAAGCCAGAGAAATAATATGTATCTACACACAAAAACACGGCCTACAAAGCCTATACCTCATACACATAGTTAGTGGTTATTGCGAATAACAAGCGTTTTGCTATCCTTTCCCGTGATGCGGCAGATTCTCTTGTGTTAGGTAAGCCAAAGAGCTCTTAATGTGACTATCGATTTCTGGACAATTACCTAATTAACAAGTGGAGTTATTTATACAGTCTTTCCCGAATACTCCGAATCGGACGAATTTAGCTTAGTCACACTGAAACAAAACACTTTCGAAGCTCTACCAGAATGAAAGAGGGAAACGCCGAACTTGACCATTCGATGGTCGCCGCAGAACTGAAGTCTTCAATGCCGCCGAGTGACTTGTTATAAAAATTAGATAAAGAAGTTCTGGAGGAGTTGCTGCGACTGGCTGGTCTTGTTGTCTTTCGGGGCACACACACCAAAC
>VNJV01018265.1:0-11538 GCA_008042635.1 Drosophila nikananu | reverse complement strand
ATTCAAATCGGTTAATTATTAAAGAAGTTACACATGTTCAAAGTTGAACCTTTTTTCGGGTTGCAAAAAAAGCATGCGTTTTTTAGAACAAATTCAGATTATGAGGTCGTTTTTTAGGTAAAATATGTAACCGACTGGCATGGTTATGGGCTCTACCGAAAGGGCCATCAAATCTCGGTAAAACCCAGGTAGAATGAAATTGTAATATTTTTTGCACGCCCAGGAATACCTGTTTTACCGAAGCACTAATTTTCACCTATTTTTCAACTTTGATGGCATGTCAAAAATGAGACTACACGAGATGATGGGTTTGGCGTATGAGGTGCTGTTCTTGAATATGTTCTTTATCAAATTCAAAAAAGATTGGCTGCCACGAACTGCCACCCCGGATTTCCAAAGCAAAAGATACTTTCAACTCAGCGTAAAAAACGGGCGGTTTCGAGCAAATTTAGCTACAAGCGCAGTACGAAATTGTATGGCGGGCATTCATTTTTTCCTGTATTGGCGGCTTGTTTTTCAATTACTGACTTTGTAAGGACACTTAATGACTTCAAATGAATGTATAATGATTAAATATTCTTCAGAAATTTTAAATTATGTAAAATTAATTGATTACTTTGAACAAAAAGTGCATAAATGATGGAAAATTGATCAAAAATGAAGAAATTTGAATTATAAAAAAAAAAAAAATTTTTATTCTTTAAAATATATGTTTATTTGTTTTTAAAACTTTAAATATGCACCATATTAACATTTTCAGAGAAAAAAAAACCAAAAGTATATTTCGAAATTGGAAAAAAATTATGAAAACTGCTTCAAAAAACATTAATTTTCAAGTATAAAATGTACTATTTAACACACCATATAGTATGACCACTCAATCGAAAGGTACTAAAACTATCTTTCATTTAAAAAAAAAATTATGAAAATATCTCAACTGGTTCAAGAGTTATGATTTTTATATAGCAAAAGTATCTAAGGCCCTACTGTGGGCCGTTTGAATGGATGACGGTGGTGGTCAAGGACTCCGCTGCAGTGGATATATGCAGATCGGATGGCAAATCCGATGGACAGACCATAAAACAGGCGAGAGTGCAATGCCATAAATAAGCATAAAATATGATCCAGAAATGACAAACAATGGATGGCTAGCCTTTCAAAGCCCCCCCGATGGAGGGTTCTAAAGGAGGAAGTGCTTTAAAGGGATTTCAACTGGCATTGTAAATAAAATAAAATAAAATTTAATATGAAAGGAGAAGAGCGCTTTATTTTAATTATAGATATATCTCACACCATTTTCCCATTTTGCTGTTCCAATTAAATATTGTACATAAATCATTGTGCATTCCATACGTTTGCCTTGTGGAAGAGTTTACTTTCATTTATAAACCACTATCCTTATTTTCCTTTTTTTCAGGGCACAAAAGATCTATCATCTGGTCGCAGTGCAACAAGACCCCTGTAATAATTATTTTCCTTTAGGAAAACCTGAAAAAACTATAGTTTTTGTACGAAAAGTAATATATTTCCTGGTCATTGGTGATCGTAAAAAAAGTAATCTATTCGCTATTAAATCGATTTTGGACTTGATATTGGTTCTAGGGTTTCCCCGGCAGCACTTCCCACTGGCAGCCTGATGGCCGTGTCGCCGACTGTGGCGAGTTCATTATCCCCCTCCTGCCACGCTTTTTGTGCACAGCAATTATTATATTAGTAAGTTTCAAGACAAATAATAAATAATATATATATGTATATTAGTAAATTCAATTTAAACATGATCTATCGCGTGCTATTTTGACAGCTGACTAGTGTGCCCGTTTCGTTAACTAGTCGTCTGCTGCTTTAGTGTGGCAGTAGCTAAGTTTGTAGCAGCTTTTACACTCAATTCTTTTGATTTATATCATAAAATAAATGTGTATTGTATTAAATATAAACAAATACTTTCAGGATTCAGACAGAGCTTTTTAATTGGATTAGATTTATGATTTAGACCAAAGTTAATATTGACTTTGGTCTAACTCCTGAAAGTATTTATTTATATTTAATCCAATTAAAAAGCTCTTTCTAAATCCTGAAAGTCAATATTAACATGAAAGTATTTATTTATATTTAATCCAATTAAAAAGCTCTGTCTAAATCCTGAAAGTATTTGTTTATATAATATTTAATTTTAACTTTGGTCTAAATCCTGAAAGTATTTATTTATATTTAATCCAATTAAAAAGCACTATCTAATAATTTAATTAATAATTCATAATTTCATTTTAGCTAGATGCTTGCAAATTAGTGATATTAAGACATTTATATATATATTTATAAGGGTTTTCTTGTTTTTACATTATTTAGGTAAGCCCGTTTTCTATTTTTATTTTTCAAAAATACCTCAATTGGACTTTCGATGCAGTTTCGTAATTATTTAAAAAATAAATTAATTAATGAGTATAAAATAAAGTTGAATTTTATATCATTTCTTATGATTTTTATCATTAAGTAATTGTGTATTGTATAATATTGACTTTGGTCTAAATCCTGAAAATATGTATTACATTTAATCCAATTAAAAAGCACTTACTAATAATTTAATTAATAGAAAAAAGAATTTTAGAAAAAATTTTAATACACATTCATCTCATTAGCAAGGTATAATAATTTTAGACAGAAGTAAATTCTGTTTTATAGAATAGAAAACATTGCTCCTATTTTCTTTCAGTGTGCGATGGACGATGGTGTGTCTGATGGCGTGACGATGGCTGTGGCTTTGGCTGCGGCTGCGGATGATGTGGCGGCAACAAAGTGCTGGGTGTCTGGAACGCCGACCGCGTTGTCGCGGTCAATGGATGCGACAGGGGTGTGGGGTGGGGTGCTTGGGAGTTGTGGGGGTGGCGGGATGGCGGGATGGCGAAAGGTTGCCCCCGTTTTAATTGCTGCTCTTTTGTTGCACCATTTTCATTTCGCAACTGACGCGCTTGTTGTTAGTTTTGCTCTTGTTTTTTCTGTGTGTGTTTTTTCACCCCTGTTTCTTTTTTTGCCCTTGTTTTTTATTTCCTTCATACATATTCGCATGTAATTAGCATTTAAATGACAGCAGCTGGGGGTTTAGCAGTTGGGAAGTTGCTATTGGGGCCAGGGCCCAACTTTTAATAACTTCATTTTCGCTGACACAAAGCGGAGCCGGAAAATGCAAATATATGCTGCTGCTGGGGGGGAAAAGTGCGATGACGGAAAGTTTTCCCCTCTGTCTCCCCCTCTGTGTTGGCAATTGCCATTTGCCATTTGCTATTTGCCTTTTGCTGATTTGTTTATTTATTTGTTTACTTTTGGCCCCTGTGTTGACGCTGCCAAAGGAGAGTAAATAATATAAAATACACAGATAATTGTTGCCTCTCCTTGAGCCAGTTGAACAAAGTTGTGTTTTTATTTGGAATTTCATGGAATTAAATGCTTTAAAATTACACATGTACCATTTTTAAGATGATTTTAATCAATTTTTTTAGAAAATTGAAGTATTTTTTATAAATTTCAAGCTCATTGAAGAGTCAGTTGAACAAAGTTGTGTTTTATTTGTGGAATTTCATGGAATTAAATGCTTTAAAATTACACATTTTTCCATTTTTAATCAACTTTATGGAAAAATATAAATATTTTTTTATAAATTTCAAGCTCATTGAAGATTCCCTTTAAAAGTAAGTTCCATAAATGGTGAATTCTTCAAGGTTTTCTCTCAATGCATCAATACCTTCCTTTACCACATTTTTATTTGACATTGGCCGTGGCCACGAAATGAAGATTGAAACCCTTTGGGATCATCCAGGAGCAGGACCAAGAAATGGAGTAAAAAGCAAGAAGCCTGACGCTTGGGCGAGTCACCTACACAATGACCTTGCTGCTCCTTGGTCCTGCTCCTTGGTCCTGCTCCTTGGTCCTGCTCCTTGCTCCTTGCTCTTGGTCCAGCGATTATCCCACCGGGAGATGCTGTAGGTCAGCGCAAAACCACCTCCATCTCCATAATGCGTAAGAAAATGGCAGCCAGCGAGGGGAAGAAAGGAAGCCGTAAAAGAAAAATCCTCAAGGCAGTAAAAAAAATTTTCAACATCAGCTGCAGCTTTCGTGTTTTCATGGAAAACATTGCTTTAAAAATGACTGGGAAAGGCGCTCTTAATTGAATTATCCCCTGAATTGAAACCGCCATGTGAGAGAAACTTGCTAATGCGTTTCCCAGAAATTTTCCAATTAATTTATAATCATTACCCATAGTTGGTAAAGCAATTAAACTTAAATGTGGTCAACTTTTGCCTGGGAGAGAAAAATAAAGTTTTGATTTTCTTGGAAAAGCCACTTGAAACTATGCAATTATCTCTCTGAACTCAGTGACTACCTGCACTAAGGGAAAAATTACCACAAATTGAACAATTTTCCATCAAGGCAATCAATCCAATCAAAAGTTCAACTCTTAGGGGAAGCCAGACCACGAAATTCACGTTATTTACAATCCCTTGGACCATAAGAAGAAAGCAGGAAGCTTTACAAGAAACTTAACCAATTATCCTGCAGAACAATCAACAGTGAATTTTCCTCTGCTGAATATCAATTTCAGTTTTTCTGCCAAGAACCAGGAAACAAGGAAAGCCAGCTGGGTCTTGGTTTTGGTCTTCCTCTCTGGCGCTGGCTTCCTGTAATCGTAAATTCATTTGGCCCACCAAAATGGCAATTGATGGCTTAAACAGGCTCAATAGCCGAACCATTTTGGGGCGCCAGGATTGGAGCCTTAATTAAGGGGGACTAAGGACTGGGAACTGGTGAAAGCAGGTCTATTCCTAGCTATTCCCACATATATACATATATTCCCAGCCGGCAGGTAGCATTTTAAACCAAATGTTTCTATTTCCATCGGGCCAAAATCCTAAGCTGCTCGCTGGTCCGCTGGTTGGGTTTTTACCTTCCTGCTCCTCCTCCTGCCCAGGTGAGGCATTAGATTTATTTTGAGCCGGCCACAGGTACAGTTATAGCTCTTGACCTTGGCTTAATGCGGGCTTTCGTCTCAATTTGGCTTGATGAGCGCACAGCTTTTGTGGCAGTTACAGGAAGTTATGGCGCTTTAAGTGCCACATTGTTTCTTCACTTTTAAGTTGCTTAAACTTGGATATGAAAATACACTTCTCAAGCTGATTTCCCCTTATATCTAGTCATATTTCTTGGAATTATATTACCTCTGTATATAGTTTCCACATGTAAATGTCTGTGGAGTTTATCAAACTGACATGTATTTTTATGGAATTAAGATAAACACATAATTAGAGAAAGGCCATGGCCCGGGAGAAGGGCAGACAGCAAAAAGTTCTGAATCTGCACAAAGCCACTCACACATTTGGTACACATACGATTTTTACACATTTTTACAAGAAAAATGAAAAAGTTCACTAAAAACTTAAAGAGGATGTTGCAATTTTTGTTTAATTAATTTTTTTTAAGGTTAATAGAAGCTAACTCTCAAGAATCATATTTTTGTTGTAGATATAAATATATTTTGAAATGTCTTTAACTTTTCCAATTCCAATATATTAAAATAAATATTAGATTATTCATAAGAAAAATTAAAAAGTTTACTAAAAAGCAGTAAGAAAAAATGAAAATTGAAGAGGATATTTCCATTTTTGTTAAATTATTTTTTTTTTAAGGTTAATACTATTAACTTAATAGAAGCTAACTCTCAAAAATCATATATTTGTTGTAAATATGTATTTTTTACTGTCTTTAACTTTAACTTTAGCTAAACAATATATTAAAAAAATATTAGTTTATACATAAGAAAAATGAAAAAGGTCACTAAGAAGCAGTAAGAAAATATGAAAATTGAAAGGGGATATTGCAATTTTTGTTGAATTAATTTTTTTGTAAGGTTAACAGAAGCAAAAATCGTATTATTGTTGTAAATATATATTTTTTACTGTTTTTAAATTTTAAAATTCCAATATATTAATAGAAATATTAATTTATAATTTTTATTTTTATTATTACATTTATTTTATTTGTACATTTTAAAACTAAATGTTTGTAAAACAATCTTTTATAGTAAATATTTTTATATTTTTTTTTGTTTACCCTTTTAGGGTATTGTATTTTTAGTCAAAGACGTAAAACGCATTAAAAACGCATTTCCGACCCAATAAAGTATTTATATTCTTGATCAGCATCACCAGCCGAATCAATCTAGCCTTTTATTGCAGCACAAAATATGTGGTTAATTTATTCTAGATTTTATAAGGGGTTACATTGTTTAAATTTGCAAGAATTCATTAAAAAAATGTTTTTTTTTGTTAACCTAATAAAAACTAGCACAGAAAAACTATTCAATATAATATTCATTCATTATTATATACCTAGCTTTATTTTATTTTATTAGAACAAATTATGTATTTGAAATAATCATATAGAAATATAGAGTTTTTTAAGGTTTTCAGAAAAGGAAAGCTCATTGAAGTAAATTTATTATTACTTATGACTTATGATATAATTTCATGATCTAATTGGCTCGGTTAGCCGAAATTAGCTTTTATTTTCTTGTTTATAAGTAATTTCGAAATGATATATCGACGAAAATATTGTGATCAATATGATATCAAATAGGGGTAATAAAAAAGGTTACATCAAATATAACAACAGTTTATATATAAAAGAGAGAGTCTGTATTATCACAAAATAAACGAAAATGTAATTTGATTTATTTCTAATTATATTTGTATATCGATTTATCCAACATTTAAATATCAAAACATAAAAATATTGATTTATCGGCATATATATCAACATTTTCGTCAATTATTGATATAAGGCGTTCAACGCTTGTTTATTTAAATACTAATTCAAACCCAAACAATTGAAATTAAGTAATTAAAGCCTATAAAGTAGAGTTTAGAAAGAATTACCCATAAGTTGTGTACTTCAGTGACAACTAGGTATTTTCTTGGAGTACAAATCCCATTAATTGACATCCTATCGGATCTACATCTGTGGTTGTCCCTCCTTTTTTTTGTCGGGGGGTTCGTGACATTGTGGCTTTCAATTTATTTGGTGTTGTGTGTGTATATTTTTTGGGGCTCGCTATCTCGCAGAGACACCCGCATGGCCAGATAACTAAATAAATAAATAAGGGTATGTGTGTGACCCTGTGTATTTATGTACATATGTGGGGGGCTGGTTGGGGGAAAACTGCGACATTAATTACAGTCTAATGTATTGTACACATAATAACGTTAACGTTTGCAGGGGGGGTAAGTCGGCGTGTGTGCGTTCCCTACACGCAAACTGCATTAACATGCTAGTGTTTCCAGCTGATGTTCGTTGTGTTCTCCAGACAACAAAAAGTTCAGCTCGATTCTGGCCGATTTGCCGGGGAAATCGGGAAAGAGAAATCGAAGTTTGAACAAGCGCCGGGGGTTGGTAATTGAACGGATTCTGGGTTGAATTAATGTCTGAGTGCCCCTTTATTACATGGCTCGATATGGTGAGTTTTTTGTGAAAGTTAGTTGGGAAATTGGGTACTAATATGGTAGTAAAATCGGAAAGCGATAGGGTATTAAATACTGCATATTGACCTCTGACTTGGGCAAGAAACTTGAGGGAATTGCAAGTAGTTTGGAAGCAACAACTCCTTTGAGAGCTCTTGAGAGTCTTGAAAGCTCTTAATAAGTTTTTTTTTCGAGTTTTTGAGGCGTCAGCTAAGTCTGCTAAATATTTAAATATACAAATATTAAGCACAATTATTAAGCTGTGTAAATTGAGAGCTCTTGAGAGCCTTGAGTGCTCTTAATAAGTTTGTTTTTTAGGGGTTTTGAGGTGTTAGGTTACAATTATATTCAAATATTTAGCAGATTTTTAAGCACAATTATTAAGTTGTGATTTGTATAAATAAGTCTGTCAAAGAAATTGTAAGTATTTTTAGAGCAATAAGACCTTTGAGAGCTCTTCTTGATAAGTAACTTTAAAGTGCTATTATTTGAAAATATATGTTAAGTATTACATAATAAATTTGATTATTAAGTACCTACACATATTAAGCTCTGACTTGTTAAAATAATAATTCAAAGAAATGGTAAGAATTTTTAAAGCAACCAACACTTTGAAAGCTATTTTTAAGTATCTTTATGGTTTTTTGAGGTATGAGTAGAAACTTCATATTCTGTTAAACATTAGAATATAAATATAAATATAAGGTATATAAATACATTTAAAAATATATAAATTAAAATATATAAATATAAGATATATAAATATATTTAAATATATATAAATTCAAATTATTAGACACATCTATTGAATACATTTTTCTTATTGAAAGACATTCTCTGAATTCTCTGGTTCCTCCAAGTCCTGCTAATATCTTATTGTTTCTTTGTGTACCTATCTTTATAGGTATATATTTTCCCATTTTGTGCATAAACTGGAGTGCCAGTTGTGTTTATTAAAATTCCAGGCAAAACTGGGTCTTCTATTTTTCACTCTATTAAATTGCAGAGAGTGCGACGTCTTCCTCGCTCCCTTCATCCTTCATCCGCATTGCATTCAAATGCATTTTATTTTCTAGGGAATACTTAAGCTAGGGATAAGTTCTTTTATTTTTCTTTGTTTCTGCCTAATAAAGGGATGCTGATGATGGAATTTCGCGCCAGCCAGGACTTAGTTGTCGGGGGCTTCGCCAACAATTTTGCACCCACGCCGTGGGCAAGTGCAATTTGTTGGTTTTTTTGCAATTAAAATTATATGCGCTTCACGCCACCAGTCGCCCCCTGCCACTCCCATTAACCTTTGAACTTTGAAGGGGGCAGTGGGGGCAGTGGGGGCAGTGCTTTCAGGGCATCCGCGGAGGAGGGCATCCTGCGGGGCAGTTAAGCCGCTTACAGAGCAATCTGGGCGCAGTCTTGGCGAAGTCCTAGCAATGGGGCAATGGATGGCGGGAAATGGAAAATTTGCATTTCACAATTGCCAAGCTGCAATCGCAATCGCAATCGCAAACGCAATTTCTGCTTGGACAAGCGGCGGGAGAAACAGTCGCTCGACTGCCTAATTAAGCGCGGAAAACAGTTTGCATCGCGTTGCAGTTGCTTTTGAGAAGGTCAAAGGGCAGCTTGTCACCCACAACCGAGGCTCATGAGGTTCCACTCGAAAGCCACCCGACCTTTCAGCCTTTTGATTCAATTCATTTCACGGCTTTAATTCAATCCTACAGGCAGCAGGGCAGCAACCCAGCAAAGTTGGCAACGCTTTTAGTGTCGATTTTTTATTTCATTTTATTTTCTTTTACCTTTTTGGTATTTCATTTACAGAACAGTTGGCACACAGAGCCTTACTTTTGAATTCACTTAATCCGCAATAAACCATGGGTATTTATACGTATATATTTAAGAGCGTTTGAAAGGCGATGTATCATATGGCATTTGCCATTTAACACAGCTCAATATTTGCCTCGGAAAACTCCACTTTCACTGGGGAATTATTGGAAAAACAGACTGATTAATAAGAGCTCACAAATGGCAATTAAAACTACTCTCACATTTTGTTAAAACGATTTTTAAATTTAAAATCGATTTCTGATCTGAGGGAAACTGAGACAAATCTATACTTTATTTTGCAGATTTTTTTTAATTCCCATAATAGTTAGTTTTTAAATTAAATTTCAATTAAACAATTAAGCTTGTGATTTAAACTTACAAATGCAAACAAATCCATAACTTTATTCCCACTCAAACAATTTTCTTAGAAGCCCAAACTTAATACTGAAAATATTGCTTGCTTAAGCATGTTTAATATTCTTTCGTGGGCTTCAAAAGGATAATTGATTGTGTCCTTTTTGGCAGTTACAAAACTCGTTTAGATTCGGAAAATTTAAGAGCCAGGCTTAAATTAAATTTATGATCCTTTTGGCCTTCATCGGCCCGGCCAACTATCAACTGGTAAAGAATTGCCCAACAATGCGATTTCTTTTTCAGAGTATTTGATTGACATTTGGGAATGTGTACGTTTCCCTTTGATATTCCCATTTGGGCCCCCAAACTTGGGATATTTGTGTGCCGCCCCTTCCTCCTCCCGTCCTGCCCGAGGACGAACTTTTTGAAGGCATTTTTTGCAGGGGACAAACTGGAAAGTTGAGCCAGAGCCGCCGAGTCCTTAAACAATGGACAGATTAAAAGGGGGAGTGGAGCGAATGGGCAGCGCTGTCATGTTGGGGTTGGACGTGAAATTAATGATGACCAGACGGTGGATTTTTAATTTTTGAAGTAGCCTAGCATTGCGCTGCCTGGGGAGACGTGGTTGGGGTGGTTGGGGTGGTTTTTTCATATTAATGGCACTGACACACTCGCCATACACGCACGTCAGGATAACGACTGCTGTCGCTGACAGTAAGCCCGCACTTTGATGGCTTTGTCATGAAAGACAGTCAGTGGGACGTGTGCGAACGTAACAATGGCGTAGGATACGAGGCAAAGGGTACCCTGTAATAAGAGGAAATATCTAGATACCAAAGGTGTTACAATAATATATAATACAGATTTACATAGAGATTTATTTCATATAAAGAAAGCTAAGTACCTTCGGGAGGCGGAAGTTTGTATACCTTTCTGGCGAATAGCAAGTGCATCTGTGCTCCGAATTTGAAATCGAAAATCTCAAATTAATCTCATTTCTGCAGACTGTTTTGTGCTAGTTTGTAATAAGTTTATATTTTTCAAAATTAAAATGTCGGCATTAAACATACCTCATACAAATAATTATATGTGCATCATGTTTTTTTTTAATAACAGGGATACCCATTTTTTTATAATTTTTTAGGGTATGAACGTTTATTCTTATTACAACTTAAGATATAAAAAACAAAAAATTAACGAATTTAAATTTTACTTATAACTAAAAAACTACATTTTATTTTATCTTCATAGTAAATAATTATATGTTCATTTTTGTTTCTCTCTTAATTTAAATGAATGGAATAGGTGAAAAAAAGTTTTTATAATTTATTAATAGTTAATACCTTTACCCTTATTTTCTAAAACTAAATTAAGACGTTTTGGCATAGAAATACCTAAAGATTGTAGTGTTGCTAATGTCAATATTAGCCCATTCTCGGTCTATGGCTGATTTTAGGTGATGAACTGTCTCAAACTGTCTGCCGTTTTTTAAAACGCGAGTAGAGAGGATCCCCCATAGATTCTCAATAGAATTAGGGTCGGGGCTCAAAGCTGGCCATTTTAAAACAGGCATTTTTCTATCTTTAAAAAAGTTGTTGGTGGCCTGTGCCGTGTGAATTGAAGCGTTATCCTTTTAATAGCTCCAGACATCATCATCAAATTCAATCAGTTCGTCGTCCAAAAGATCTACATACATGTTGGCATTCATTCTAGTGGATATGTAACATATTGGGGTCTTTCCATTGTAGCAGAATGCTGCCCATACCATCACGGTGCCACCTCCAAATCCTCGCTTGTAGCAGGACCGTCGTTCCTGGCGAGAATCTCCCCAATATTTTTGGCAATTGTCTGGGCCATC
>VNJV01018263.1:0-28641 GCA_008042635.1 Drosophila nikananu | reverse complement strand
AATATATTTATGCCATAATGATCATAACTAGTAATAACAATCCTATTACCTTATCTCAAACAGCTTCTTCCCCTTGACGCCGCCGTTCCAGACTTGTCGACTTCTTTTAACAAAATATATAACTTTTTTTATTAGGCAATGATATCGCTGCCTTCGATTGCTGTGGGATGATTTGGATATAATCGTAAGTGGTTAGGTGTGAACTAGTGGGCAAATGTACTACTATCTCGGTTGTTAAACTTATTGGCTTCATGCGACAGAAGATAAACTAGACCCACCACAACCTAATAACTGTTGAATTGAATTCTTTTTCTTTCTTTCTTTTTATTATGTGTATAATCGGTAAATATATTTATCTGTGCGCAATTAAATTGTAAAGGTGTTTTATGGACATTTAGTGTATAAATAGATAAAGGTATTTCACATACAGAAAGTACATTTTAATTTCTTAGAACACTTTTTATACCCTTACAGGGTATTATAATTTTTGTCAAAAGTTTGCAACGTAGCAAAGCATTAACATTTAAAAGCTTTCCTAATCCAATTTAATGTTTTTTTTAGTAATGTTTATGTTTTAAGTATTGGTTTGTTGCAACAGTATCTTATTAAAATATCGATTTAAAGAATTCTATTCGCATTTTGTGGAAAAAAATAAATACATGTGAAATTGATAAATGAACAAGCAAAAGAGATGTGCACATTTATTTAATTCAATATTTTTTTAAAATAATAATTCTTTTAGCCTTGTCGAGATACAAAGATATACCGATAATGATGTTTAGAATTCCGTATCAAAAACAAGGTCAACTAACCTTATTTTTACAAGAATCAAAGCGGGATCGCAACGCCTGCCACATTCCCTCTGGGGGTAAGCACTTCAATTGAGATGCGATCTCCCTGAGCCTCAGCATATTGGACTGCATCTTATAGATATTTTACCTGGACCAGAATTTTCCACTGGATTACTGTTTTTACTTATTCACAGAGAGCTGAAAACCCAAATGCCGTAGGTTCAGCAGTTTCAGAACTCTCAAAGTTTATGAGTTCGCCATTAGCTGCCCCTTGGTACTCCCATAAGGGATAGTCCCTAAAGAATTCGCCTCCTTGTTTATATATCCGGCATGTTTTGATTGCTGATACAATCTACCATAACTGGTCATAAATATGTTTAATTAATTGTTCAGGTACGTTTAGCGTAAAACAAACTCATGGCTTTCGATTATAATTATAGTATTCGTAATGTAGTTTATTAAAATACGTAGTTTTTTTCAGATTCTATACAGTTAATCGTTAACGCCTAATCACTACAATTAGTAAATCAAAATCAATATCATTTGCGGCGATGAACTAGAAGTACCAGGTCTCGTAGGTTCCCACCCAGCCCTGGATGTAGGCATACGAGGGAAATCGGGCTAGGTAGCTGCTTAGCTTCTCGATGGCCGTGATGTCCTGGGTCACCCAGTGACCGCCGATACCAATCTCCAAAGTGGGTGTATCGAACGTCGAGGTCGTCTTCTGTAAACAATGGATGATGTAACACCATTGTAATAATTACTCTTCATATTTCTGGTAATTACTTACCTCGACATCGATATTGAACTCCAGGGGACTGTCGTCCAGGCCGTAGGAGAAGTACACCATAAACGGCGGTTCTGCTTGCTCCCGCACTAGAGTGTCATTGAAGGACCAGTCCAGGATCCTGGCATCGTTCTTCACATTGATAAAGATTCCCATGTGCGAGGGTCCGCTCAAAGTGAAGTTAAAGCGCCGCTGGTTGGCGCTCTCCAGTTCACTGACGTCCTGCAGCACCAGGGTGGGATAATCGGTGGGTATCTCTGGCGCCTCCGATGTCTCAACCCACAGGCTGTACTCCCGAGCCTTGTTCCAGCGATGGTTGTAGAGCGGCATGCCGCAGAACATTTCCTCGTCGCAGAAGTCGCTCACCTGGTGGGTCACTCCAATGGCATCGATTTCATCTTTGGGAGTTAAGGATTAGTTCAAGTTTCTGTCTCGAATCCTAGCTTTATCCCGTGCTTACCTCTCGCTATCTCAAAACGCCTGTCCTGGGGATAGACGTAGAGGCCGGACTCATCGATACGAGTGCTTCCATCCGCATTGTGCAGCCGACGATGGGCATGCTGTGTTGAAATTATTATTAATTTAGGTATTTAAATTTAAGTTATTTTTAAGGTAAAACTTACAATCAATGAGTAGCGCTGTGGCGAGGTCTTCTCCTTGTAGGGGAAACCCGCATTTGTGACTGCAATAATTATAAAGAGAATGGTTATGCCCAGGAAGCAAAAGACTATCGTTCTAGTCTTGCGGAAGAACATGATAAGGGGGACCTGAAAATATTTGAAACAATTCATAAGTCATTTACGATGCTAAGAAGTGGCTAAAAGTATGCACTGAAATTTCGTAGAAGCCAAAATCAGAGAACTTTTGGGCGCATGGCAAAGGTTATAAGTGAACACTTACAATAAAGCCGGCGAACATAAGCGAGAACACCCAGACCAGGATTGCTATGACCAAATCCGGATTCGTTGATGATCCCGAGCGTCCCTGCATTGGCATTAAAGTAGCCAGGGCCGTAGTGCACAGATATGTGAAGTACACAAAGGGCAGAATTTGGCAGACGGTCACAGCAATGGCGAACAAATAGGCTGTAACATAAAAATCCAATAAATATCCCAGCTAGGTGCAGATTTAGCCATAAAATACACTCACCCTTGCGATGCCACTTTGTCACCAGGTTGACAACTAAAGCCACAATATCGAACAGCACACAAAGCATTATCAAATAAGCCGATCGGATACTCAGACCCGTCAGGGTGAGCATGATCAGGATCAGGCAAATGCAATGCGAGTGCATGAACAGCTGGATGCGAAAGCCCAGACCCAAGGGATCCCGCTTCGTCTTCTCCAGATACAGAGCCGGCAGAATGCTCATGCCGAATAGAATCGGCGCCAGATACAGGCCAAAGATGGTCCACGAAGAGGTGAACCAGGACATTGAACGATTCACACCGTCCATGAAGACAGCGACCAGGAGTGCCAGGCCCATGGCCAGAATCAGGGATATGAACTGGATGGCTATGGTTATGGAAAAGCGGAGCAGAACTCCCTTCCAGCTGCAGCCCGATCGCAGGCACATAAAGTAAATCGAAATGCCGATGCCCAGGAGAGCGATCAAAGCAACGACCACGTTCACAATAATGCTCGTGGTCTGTGTGTAGAATATCATGAACCAGCCCAGAAAGTCATAAAATACATTGTGTCCCTCGGAGTGAGCCTGAAAGCGGAACAGATTTTACATTAAACCCCACTCCATCTCAAGTTCCAGCACACTTACGGCTGTGTCATCCACCTCCGGAGCATTGGCCAGAGCCCTGGCCAAGGATAGGACATTGTCTCCTGTATGCTGGAAAGAGGCACGCGGAAAGGCATTGATCCTGTCATACTTTGTGTGATACACATAGCCATTGAAGATGTAGGCCATATCCAGGCCGGGAACTCCGCCAAAGTCCCGAAAGATGCGGAAGTCCGTGTCGGAGGGAATGTAGCCAGCTTGGAAGAGTTCTTCGCCCAGGGTATTGGCGAAGGGATGTGGCACATTCCGGTAGTAGTTCATCAGCCAGGGATGATTGGGTCCTGATTGGAACAATATCTCCCTACCGCCGCTGCCAGCCGAGTCCAGGTTGATGAGGGCTCTACGATGATAGAAATCATTACAAAATTATCGGTTTAAAACATTTCCCAGTAATACTCACTTGCAATTCTTGGCCCACTTGTGTTGTGTGATAAAGGCGTGCGAGGCCTGCAGGGGATTCTCCTCGGCTCCGTTGAATAGAAAAACAATGGGATGAGCCAGAGGATCACCAGACTTTGCTATCACACGCATCACTTCGAGCATTGTTACCACCATGGAGCCATCGTCGCCGGCTCCCGGACTTCCTGGCACCGAGTCGTAGTGGCTGTTGATCAGCAGGTAATTCTCGTTGGTGTTATTCCGCTCGGACAGCTTCACCACCACATTCTGGATGCCCTGGTACATGTTGACCATCTCCCAGTGCATGTAGGCACCGCTGGCCTGCTGGACGTCCACCTCGATCTCCAACCGTTCGCTCATCTCGGCCTCCACCTTGGCCACCTCGGCGCGCAGGAATTCCACGGTTGTTTCCTCGTTGGCCAAGCTGCCCACCACCCGAGGGCCAATGCGGGTTAGCTCGATGAGCGTGTCCTCGGCCCGCTGGGCAATAAAGGAATCCGGATGGCTGGCCTCATCGCTGCGGAGCAGTGGCTGTGGCATGTGGTTCATCTGGGTGTTGACCAGCGATAGGAAGAGCACCAGCCAGAAGCCGAAGAAGGCGGCTGCGTAGTACCATTGCAGCTTCTTGGGAACCTCGAAGTCCACATCGATGTGATATTTAGAGTTGAACTGAGGGGGGAAAAGAGGAACTTGGTGAGTTTCTGATTTCTAGAGTTATCTTAACTATAGTTAACTCGGTTTTTATAAACTTATAATCATTAGATTTGAGCTTAAAATTCCCAGGGGAATTGCTATCGGGAACAGCCCGGATTTGACAAGTATAATTATAGGCCGGCTTTATGGTCAGTCAATATCTAATCTCCGACTGGCAGCCGTATGTCTGGACGAATACAAAAGTTGATATCTCACGTTTTCGGGGAACTGGCTGCAACAATCCGAAAAGTGCCTAATGTCCACGTCGAGTGAATTAAGAGTCGTTACTGAGCCGGCATATATGTATCATTACCTATCAGAATCCCCCCTGGGGGACTTATTATTTTACAATTCCTGTGTTTCTGCTAATCGATAAGCGTTTCCCCAGGCACGGTTTCTTAATTTCTGTTTGATTTTTCCTTTTCGTCTAAACAATAATCGACATTGAAATCGTGCTTCGTCGCGTGTTCGCGTCATGATTCACGGGCGTGTGGTCAACGTGAGATTATTGAGGACCATAAACCTGCTGAAGTTGCGGCCATAAAACGATAACGCCCCAATAAATAAGTAACAGCACCTTTTATCGCCCGGACAAGCTAAGAAATTCGCAATTTTCGCCATGCGGGCGGCTCCTTTGAAGTCTGTAATTCCGTGTAGCTCCTTAATCGATTTCCTATCTATATGGAGGGGCTATATTTAACTATGTAATTTTGCTGAGTTTTCATGATACTGCAGTGTACATTGACCCGGGATTTGCGTTAGGCTCTCATCTAATTATGAACACTTTACTCTGATCAAATCCGAGTAATCTTTTAATCGTTTATTCAAATTTCTTGATTGCAGGCACATTTTTGATATTGTTTCGATTAGATTGGTGTCGAAATAAACTTCAAGGAGTTGTATATTCTTCACTTTTTGATTAAGTTCTTTATTTATGTACAGCAGGAGAATGGTTCAGGGGATTCCCCAAATAATCCAGTGGGATTTACTTAAGAACTAAACACATTAATTCCACTTTGGCAACTAAATTAAGCACAGTTTTCACAATTTATCCATATAATAGCTCAACATATGTTTTATTTTCTGTTTAATTTGCAACTTTCGATTGATTTTCTTCGTATGATTGCTTTATCCTTTATACGTACGCTCATTTTGGCAGGATTTTTCTTCAAAACTGGTATGCGATTATCACAGCTTATTTATGCTTTCAGAAGAGCAATTGCACTTTAAGGATCACCGACTTTAGGATCACTGCCGGACGGGCCCGGGCTTTCTGTCCTAAAGTTCGTCCACAACCGTGGACCTCCACCTACGACTTCCAATTGTTCGATTCGCTCTGGTCTCCCTGAGATATATAAGGCTTTGAGGGAATTCGGCAGGGGAAATTATCGGAGGTATCGGTGACTCTTCGATATTGAGGGGCAGCAGCTGCTCGATAAACAAGTGTTATGACACCTTCGGACTGAAATCGGGCGGGGATTTTATTAGATTTCTTGTTTTTGCACAGGAGGAGAGGCCCACGGCAATTGCTAACCTAGTTTTATCTTTATGACAATGGAATTGTCCAGTTGTATCGTATCGTAAAGGAAAAAGATATCGCCTGCAGTTATTTAAGATACTCGCGTTGGCGGCACTTGCGAATTAGAGAAGTTTGGAGTCATAAACTCTGCTGTCGTCACTTATTATTATAGAACAAATAAAAATTCCGATATGGGAATTTTGTGGTTCCGTACTGCCCGAGATGTGTCTCTTTCCTAGCATTACCACCGACTGACTGGCATTAGATTCGAGCTCCCGGACGCACCCCAAGCCAATCCGGGCTCCAGACCCACTTGTTGCACCTTTTTTACAAAGTTTACTAATTAATTTGTGCCCGGGCTGTAGTACGATTGTCGCTGATTTCATTCCATTTTCGCTTATGTGTCATTCCAGCTTTGTGTGCAGCATCGTTTGTCTCCCTTAAAAGTACACAGCACAAAATTGATATGCCTAAGTAATAGTTTATTTAAAACTACGAATAGTTTACTAAGCTATTAATGTTCAGAGAGGTGAAAAGGGTTTCCATAATGAGCTAATATTAATAATTTAAATAATGTATTATATATGGTAAAAATCTAACAACTTTTGAAGGCTCTGTGGTTAACGATATCTATTATACTAAATTACACTGATTTTCTTCTGGTTATTCTCTATATTTTATTTAATTTAAGTTTATTGCATTTATTGTTTTAAATCTTAGAAAATATGTATATCGATTCATCACTTAATTTTCTGTGTAGTCGCGAATCCTCGCCTGTGTTTGGGGTTCCACTGATTTTGCTTGATTAACAGATTGTTTACGTATTTGAATTGCTTTCGCATGTATTTCAGATTCACCTGTCTATTGAATTGCCGTTGTAGGTTGTTCCGCCTGAGTGGATTCGATAGCTGGGAAACTGGCGGATGGCTATCAAATTATGTCAACCGTTTTCTCGCTCGACTGCACGGAATGTGGAGGAGCTCCCTATGTCTGTCAGTACCAGATATGTATATATCTTGCCACATGGCAATTTCGCAAAGAAATTTTGATAAACATTACTTTAAGGTTTTTTGGAAGTCATTTTTCGTTACCCACTAAATATATGTATATATCTAGCCACTTGGGACTTCCGCAAAGAAATTTTGATAAACATTACTTAGATGTTTTTTGGAAGTCATTCTTCGTTACCCACTAAATATATGTACATATATATCTTGCCTCATAGGAATTCCGCAAAGAAATTTTGATAAACATTTCCTAGAGGTTTTTTGGAAGTTATTTTTCTTTACCCACAAAAATTCCCTTGTAAGCAATTTTCAACGTAAAAAGGTTCCCCTTCTTGAGTTTTATGATACCGCTTAGTGCTTGTAATTACCTAATTAACCGCTGTCTTCTGTCAAAGGTACAATATGGTTCAATAAAGCTGATCAAAATTCCGGTGGTTGTTGTTAGGCAGAGACCTAATCAGTCAAAAATAAAACCTAGTGGGCAAGTTTGTTGTGTGTAATTACGAATTGTTTAGATTACAATACGGCAAATCTTATCCATGGTACAAAAACGCAAACAAACTTAAGGGTTAAAGAGAAAGGCCTAATCATTAATAGTTTCATGAGTATAAATAACTAATTTGACTCTAGCTATTGATTTTAACCATAGTTAAGATTGGTTGTAAACAAATTTCCCAGGCAATGGAAAAATTCAAATACCTAATTATCGGCTGATTTCTGCAAAATAAAATGACATTAAATTGGAGATTGAAGCTCGATATGGCCAGCTGGAATGCCCAAATGTTCTTATCGGCAAAAGATTGGTCGCCTTTGTGTAATTTCCGAATGTTTAGATTACATTACCGCGGAATAAATATAAACAAATTTGGTAGCCGGAGAAACCGATTTTCTGTTGACTAAGGAATCTCAAGTGTCTCAAGTGGCATTGTCTGGCCGCGGTAAATCGTTATCTCTTCGCCGAAGCACTGTCACTGTGCCTTTCGCAACTCGAATGGCGTTCAAGGAATCCGTGAAATCACAGTAAACTCTCCGCTCTTCTAACATAATGCCCACTAATCGCCGGCACTTAATCTCGATTACGGGCAATTACGGATGTAATCGCTGTGCCAATACGGATGAAACAGGCGATGGTGCGCTCCTGGTCTGAGCTACCTGTCAAATTACGTGATTAGGCTGCGTTGTCCGGCTCTGATAACTCGATACTTGGGTGTGATAAGCCCCCGGCTCTTGTGTGTCTGGAGCACCGAAATCCGCACACAAATCCACCGCAGCGCAGGAGGCACGTATAAAATTGCGAGTGCCATTGACCGGCGATTTAGTACACCTCCGTCCGGCGCGTGGTTACATTACGGGTAACAAAACAGGAGGAGGATTCGATTACCATACTCCTTTGCTGTAACTGTAATTTAAGGACAGCCACCAGAAAAGAGAGCAGAAATAGAACGACAAGTGAGTGAAAGAGAGCTCTCTCTCTCTCTTCGGCTGTACTGACCCCAACGCAGTCTCCCCAATGCCAGAGAAAGACAGAGAGAGAGTGGGGGCCCGCAGTCGGTTAGCGAGCAGCGCAGCAGCCGCAAACGATCGGCGACCGTTGACGGGGACAGTTGTGTCGCTCCTCCTCTGCCCCTTCAGCTGATCCTCGCCGCAGCCCAGTGACCGCGTTTCCAATCGCACTCTGTCGCCGCTCGCCCACTAGTTTATTTTCGGTCTAAATGTGCCAATAATCCCGCGAGTGCCAACTGTTTGTGCCGGTGATCGTTCCTCTTGCCGCAAGACACCGAGAGGGAACTGAGTGACTCCTTCTGCAGGCGGCAGGTGAGCCAGCAGAAGAACAGTTGCCAGGCTTCTTCTCTTCAGCTACTCAGCTCTTCATCTCTTCAGCTTTCTTCTTTCGAACAAACAACCGCAACTTCCTTTCCTTTGGCAGGTTATTGACTCAAGCCCTTGCAGCGTGTCGCGTTCTCCGCTCTGCGTTGTGTGTGATGTGTGTTTCTATGTGTTTACATTCGAATGCCGTCTGCATCGGCATCTGTATCTGTATCTGTGCCGGCGATTGTTTTCGTTCCCACTTCTTTGCCGTTGCGTTTGTCTGACTTTAGTCTTAGTCCAAACAAATGCGGTTCTTGTCGCAAGTTGAGGTTGTTTTTATACCCTGGATATGGCGATGTGGCAAGGGTATATAAGACTAGTTACCAATTATATATATAACTAAAAATTCTATATCTAGTGAATGCAGATACCAAGAATTGAGATCTCTGATCTTAACACTTAGCAAAATCTATATTTGATTCATTAGGATTAATTTTTCCTACCAAAAATCAGGTTCCTTAAGGCACAGGTAAAAGGTATCTAACAGATGCATTGATTTCCCTTTTGTTTGTGGCCTTTGCCAGCTTTTCTTTTGTTGTCACAGTTGATTGCTGACGCCTCTGCAGTCTGAAGTTTTGTTTTGGATTTTCCCCTGCTTTTTTCTAGCATTACCATTTCCCCCTCTCATTCAAATTGTCTTTAAATAGTTCGCTCTGTCTTCCCCTCAATGTTTTCAGAACTGTTGTATTTTCTTTTTGTTTTTAAGTGGGCGTGGTTCACACACAGAGCGTTCTCTCTGTTTGTTTGTTGCTTTGTATTTTTTTTTTTTTGTGGCAAGTGATTAGTTCAATCGATAAGCTCTTCAGATGGGAGCTCATCCCAGCCTTTTCCCCACTTCACTTTTAATCGCCGAGAAGTTGCCTTCACGCTCGTCTGGGTCACCTAGAAGTCAGTGGAAAATGGGTCGGCCGCAGCACTGCAATCCAAATGGCATTTGCATGCAGTCGCGGAAAACAAAAAATAAAGGAAAATATAAAGCATGTCGCTTAATTGCCTCAGTAGCCAGCAGTACTTTTCTGCTGCTCGTAGTGGTTTCTAGGACACACTTGCCATCAGTTGCCGTTTTAGTGGCCATTCATCTAGACATCTAAGAGATATTCAAACAGTTTTGTTGTCCTCATAAAAACAAAGATCACTCATAGGTGATTAATATTAAATGTGAACTATATGAAACGGATGACTTGGAGATCTTGTTTATCTAACAATATTAAATTCTATAAGTTGTAACTAAAGCTAGAAAAACTAATATGCCTTTATGGCCACAGTTAAAACAATCTACTCAAATATTTATTTAATTAAGTTATTGCTTGCATTAAATTTTTATACTTGTATACCCCCGGAACCAGTTTAAAATCAGCAAACTAACGAAAGTGTATTTTCTATTCGCTTCAAGCAAACAAACACACATTTGTTATTTAATATTTTCCCACACGAAAACTCAGAGCCGCATCACATGTGTGAACATTAAACGGTTATATGTATAATTCCCCAGTTGGCTATAAATAAGAATGAAATACCGCTCAAAAAATTACAAAATGTCTCTCGTTCAATGCTGATTTGCTTCGGTTTTATTCGTTCAATTTGTTAGATTCCCCCAAATGTCGAATATAAATATGGTCTCATTGTTTATTTTTTTAGAGCTGCATTATTTCAATGTCGATGCTTTCCGACTTTTATTTGAGGCTGCGAATGGCCAACAGATGTTATCCGGTCTTGCCCAGCTTTTCTATGGCTTTTTTATACATTTGCCAAATACTATTTTGTTTATACAGTGCCAGGTCCCGTGCCAATATTTTCGTATTTTGACACGTTTCGGTGTAGTCTCCCCCTCTGAGGAGCCTTCAAGTACCTCAGCCTACTTGCTTCATTTCCTGTGTCCACTTGACGCCTCGGTGATAAGTGTTATCTGCGGCAGATGCTTTGAATAATCACTTCTGGGATTCCGATAGGGGGAGTGGGACCTCCGCCTCATTCATGCTTCGAGGTTTTGTTTTCAGGGCTATCACTGACCATTGAATAGCCGGAATCCGCTGTGCAATGACAGCCTTAAGTTGATCGCACCCGCTTATCACGGCACCTAATTATTTAATCGATGCTCGGGGCTCGAGTGGCTGCATTAACTTAACTTAACCCTTCCCCTATCGTCCGATTAGCTGGTGACGCGACCTATGTGTATATAGGAGCATATTTTCCATTGGCTTTATCAGCCGAATGCGTCACAATCGGAACTCGAGCATTTCAACTCAATTAGCTGGGGGGAGGGCACTGACACCCTGCTTTATTTTCCGGTGACCAACTGCAGGAACTAACTAACGCTTACTCACTTGCAGGCCAAAATGAAATCAAAGTACGAGAACATGAAGATCATTTACAATCGGAGCAAGATCGGCTGGTACTGGGCCCCGCTGTTCGTGTCCTTCTGGTTCCTGCTCTTCTACGTTGTGGTGATCCCTAGCTTCCACCGCATGCCGAAGCTGAAAACCCTGGAGGATGAGCGCCAGAAGCCGGGCCAGTTCATCGGGGAGCGGGCGGAGAACACACTGCTGAGGCTCTCGAAGATCGGACCCAAGGTTGTGGGCAGTGCGGCCAACGAACAGGCGGCCGTGCAGTTTCTGCTCAGCGAAATCCGGGAAATAGAGGAGAGAGCACGAACCGATCTCTATGACATAGAGAAGGATGTGCAGGTCGCATCCGGCAATTACCTTCTCTGGTCCATGGTCAATGTCTATCAGAGTGTCCAGAATGTGGTGGTGAAGGTGTCCCCGAAGAACGCCACCAGTGAGGCAGCCCTCTTGATCAACAGCCACTTCGATTCCGTGCCGGGCAGTTCGGGCGCCGGCGATGCGGGCATGATGTGTGTGATCATGCTGGAGGTCCTCCGGGTGATTACCGAGTTCGAGACGCCGCTAACCTACTCGGTGATCTTTTTGTTCAACGGCGCCGAGGAGAATCCGCTACAGGGCAGCCATGCCTTCATCACCCAACATCCTTGGGCGCCGAATGTGAAGTAAGTGGAGGAAAAATATTTAAGGAGAAATTTTGTAATTTTATTTTTAGTCAGAAGCTTGAAAGGGGTGAAGGAGTCATTTCCGACCCTACAAATCATATATATTCTTGATCAGCATTAACAGCCGAATCGATTGAGATATGTACGCTAGAAAAAAAAATGTTAAAAATTTTTTCAAAATTTTATAAGGGGTTGCATCGTTAAAATGATCAAAAATTGATAAAAAATTTTAATTCCTTAAAATTTTAAATTGAGTATCCAGAATTATTAACCTAATAAAAACTAGCACAGAAAAGTTTTCCGAAATGAAATTAATACATTTTTGCATTAGTTATGATATTTTATGGACTTGATTTTCAAAATAAAATATCACAAAAAATATACACTAAAAATCCCTGTAATGTAAAAATTTTAAGTCCTCCTTGGAGTCCGAAAAACCTAATGATTATCAACAGACATATGTATTTCAATTAGGCATTTAAATAACATACCACTAAAAATACAATATTAGAAAGAGTTTGGAAAAATATGTACTTAATTTCAAAATATATACAAACATTAATAACTCTTAATTCTCTTCCAGAGCTGTCATCAACTTGGACTCGGCAGGCAGCGGCGGACGGGAGATCCTCTTTCAATCCGGACCTGATCACCCCTGGCTGATGAAGGCATGACAAAGAATATTTCAGTTAAAACGTAACACTTTATCCCCACTCTTATCATTTTAGTATTACGGCAAGAACATAGTTCATCCATTTGCCTCGACTATCGGGGAGGAATTATTCCAGAATGGCTTTGTGCCCTCAGAGACCGATTATCGCGTGTTCCGCGACTTTGGCAATATACCAGGTAATATAAAATTAATTGCCAAAACATCTAATCTCTAATACATTCTGTTTCTCAGGTCTCGATATGGCGCAGACCTTGAATGGTTATGTGTACCACACTAAATACGATCGCTTTAATCTCATCCCGCGACGCACTTACCAATTAACTGGTGAAAATATCTTGGCTCTGGTCAAGGCTCTGGCGAATGCCGAGGAACTGGAGAATCCATCGGTGAGTTGGGCTTGAAATTTGCCTAAAAAATAAATAATTCTAAATACATTTTTCCCATTTTCAGAAACACGCCGAGGGTCATATGATTTTCTTTGATATGATGGGCTGGTTCTTTGTCTATTACCCGGAGGGCACGGGCGATATCATCAATATCTCCGTGTGTGTTCTGGTTTGCATAACGATTGTGGGCTACATCTGGATCATGTCCAGCAGCACGGGCATGTTCAGGCGTCGCATTTGGGCCAAGTTTGGCATTCTTACAGCTCTTCAGGTGGCTGGTGTGGGCCTGGGCATTGTTCTGGTCATGTCAATAGCCTTGTTCTTGGATGCGGTGAACCTGCCAATGTCGTGGTTCTCGCAGAACTGGATGCTCTTTGGCCTGTACTTCTGTCCCATGATATTCGGCATGGGTATTGTGCCGGCTATATACTTCAGTCGCACCAAGGAGGTGAGTAGAAGGTACTCTTTCTTTTTAGAGGTCATTATTCTTAATTTTCTGTTCTTTAAATCACTTTTATCCAGCACGGTCTTCCTCTGGGCTATGGCATCCAGCTGCTGATGCACTCACATTGCCTGATCTTGACCGTTGTCACTATCATAATGGTGAGCTACGGAATTCGCTCGGCCTTTATCCTAATGCTGTGCATTGGCTTCTACACCCTCTCCGTGCTTATCAACATGGTCACAAGGGCCCACAAGACAAGTGAGTATAGGTGGTGGGAGCTTAAACTTTGCACTTGATGAGCTAATTTCTCCCTTTATTAGATTTCCTGTGGCTCATACCGCACTGCATCTGCCAGGTGCTGCCCTTCATGTTCTACACCTACTGCTGCTATGCCTTCTACGTGGTCTTTGTGCCCATGCAAGGACGCGAGTGCAACACCAATCCCGAGATCCTGATGGGCTTCTTTACTGCTCTGATGGTCCTACTGTTTGCACCCTTCCTGGTGCCTTTGTTCTGTCTGTTCCGCAAGTCGAAGACGATTATCTCAATGTTTGGAGTCTGCACGATAGTATTTATCATATTTGCCGCCACACCAATTGCCTTTCCGTATGCCGAGAAGACCGCACCCCAACGATTCTTTGCTGTGGTAAGTCTAAAATATTATAAATTTAAGTACAAGATATTAATAAGAACTTTTCTGGCGCAGCACACGGCTCGCACCTTCCACAATGACGATGCAGCGGGCACCATTAGCCACACGGATTCGGGTTATTTTGTCATGCCGGTGGATCGACGCCCGCATACTGTGGATGATATTCTCTTCGAGGGCACCAACTACACCAAGGCGGAACGCTTGGACTGTGACTCGGAGCTAATGTGTGGTTTTCCCATTTACAGCTCCCGTTGGCTGAATGCAGTGTAAGTGATTCTACCATTTCTTCTAGGCTTTGCTCTTATATTTGTTCTTTAAATTCATTCCCAGTGACAACAGCTACTTTGTGCCTGGACCAGAGCCGAACAAGGGGTACACTCCGACCTTGACCATTTTGGATAAGACTAGTAAATCAGAGACCAATATAAGATTCGACCTAGAGATCTCAGGGCCTGGTCATACGAGCATATTTATCCTGCCCTTGAACGACACCAAGCTGGTGGACTGGTCCTTCATCAAGGAACCACTGGATCAGAATGTAAAGCCGCCTTACTATGTCTACTGGTCGTACGCCTTGGATCCCAAGCCCCTACAGTTCTCGCTGGAATTTGAGGTAACTAAATTGTATATATAAACATATTTAAACAGAGGAAAACTAACAGCTATTCTGCTTGCAGCACGAAAGTCCCGACTGGTCAGGAGGCACTTTCAAGATAGCCCTCATGGGCCACAGAATACATGACGACATGTATATAACCGAAGACTTCAGGGAGTTCCTGGCCACGTTTCCGCCCTGGGCGCACGTCAGCTCCTGGCTTGGTTCCTACAACAGTTGGCAACTGTAAATAAGTCATCTTTAAAGCTCAACTCAACCCCATTGTTGCCATGACACCACCTCAACTACTGTTATCATTGGTAATGCTGATTAATTCTTACCAAAAGCCCAATCGAACGAACAAACGTCTTAACATGTACTCCTATTTAAGATTAGACCTCTTTAGTTACTACCATGTAATTTTATTAAAATACATTATAAATTATTTATTAAGATAATTATGGAGTCTATACTCTCATCGTCGTCGTCGCCTAGACAATCCAGCTCTCGAGTGCGGAGAACCAGTCGGTGGTGTAGGTCCAGTCGGGGAAAGTGGCCAGGAACTCCTTATAGTCCTCTGTGTAGTGCTCCGGGTGGTATTCGAAGTGCTCGGTGACCACCAGCTTGAAGTACGGCCCATTTGTATTGCTCTCCTCGTGCTCAAGCTCCACCCAAAACTCGTAGGGCTCCTCCGTTAGCGAGTAAATGTAATAGATCAGATAGGGTGGTGTGTGTCCCTCAACCAGGGGTGTCCGGTCAAAGGACCAATTCGTGACCGTGACATTATCGAAGGGAGCTATGTACATCATGACTCGATCGCTAGACTTTAAGCTAAACTCATAGCGCACTTTGTTCTCTGGCAGGGACACCTTGGATACCTGGTTGAGATCTATAGCTATCGGGAGTACAGGTGGCGTGCTATATATCCAACGAGCTGAATCTCTGTGGGTTAAATAGAAAACGAGGTTTATGATAGTCCACTTTGGACTTCCATAGCAAACTCACTTCCAATCTATCCAACGACCACTGTAAAGCGGCAGACCACAGAACGGCTCGGCGGCACAGGTGGCCGCTGTCCAACTTTCAGGCTCCACGTTCTTGAATGTAGTGTCATCCAATTCGTGGATACGGGTATCTACAGGCTGAATGTAGTAACCAGAGTCCTGCTTGGTGGTGCCATCCAGATTGTGGAAGGTTCGCAGAGTGTGCTGAAAAAAAAACGACTTGCTTAATCCAAAAACCTTTTCAAACTTCCACTGGCAGATGCTTACCAGCACATAATACCGCTGGGGTGCCACTTCCTTCACGAAGGGAAAGCCCGCCGAGGTGGCAGCAATTATGATGAACACGATCGTAAGGACGCCGAAGGAGGAGAAGATAATCTTGGGCTTGCGGAACTTGTGCATGATGGGAATCTGCAATAAAAAAAAAGTAAGATTATAATGCAGGGCAGTTCGTAACTTCAGTTAACTCACCACAAAGCCAGCATAGTTGATTCCGGTGGCGATGACAAACACGGAGACCATGATGTCGGGACTGCTGTCGGGACCATCGCGACCCTGCATGGGCACGAACGTTATGAGTGTGGCATAGCAGATATAAGTGTAGAAGCAGAAGGGCAGGATCTGACACAGCAGATGAACCGTCACAAAGTAGCTCTCTGGAAGAGGTAAAGCTATTAGAAAATCCTCTTTTCATAAACCAAGAAACCTACTCTTCAGCGTCAGCTTGAGAACGATCTGCACCAGCACCGAAATTGCATAGAAAAAGATGGCCACCATGGGGAAGTAGCTGGAGCGAATGCCCATGCTGGTGAGAATGATGCACAGCAGTGCCAGCAGGATGCAGTGGGCGTGCATGAAACAGGCAATAGTCTGATCCAACTTCATGTTCGTCTTCCGCTTCGTAAGTCCAATGTAGATCGAGGGCAGCAGTCCGAAGGCAAAGTACAGGGTGCAGAAGTACAGACCAAAGGCCATCCACTTGCCATAGAACCAGGACTCGGCTAGTCCCACGCCCTGCATGAACACAGCCACCAGAATCGTCAAGCCGCAGGCCACTAAGAAGGTGCCCGCCTGCACCAGGAAGATGATGCCGAATCGCATGATCACCGCCTTCGGGGCATCCGAGCCATTGTCCAGGGTCATGATCCAAACCGAGGTGCCAATGCAGACAAAGGCAGCCACAGAAACTACCCAATTGATGGCTACACTCACAGATTCCGTGTAGGTCAGCATGAACCAACCCAGAAAGTCGTAGTACACCGTGTGACCCTTCTCGTGGGCGGCAGTGTCATCCAACTCCGGAGCATTGGCCAGAGCCCAGACCAGGGGCAGTACGTTCTCTCCCGTGGACTGGTATGTGCCACGCTCCACGTTCCGGAAATTATCGAACTTGGTGTGGTACACATATCCATTCATCACACTGGCCATATCAAGGCCGGGAACACCGCCATAGTCGCGGAATATGCGAAAGTCTGTGTCCGATGGAATAAAATTGTTCTGGAAGAGCTCTTCGGCCAGGGTTTGGGCATAGGGATGGGGCACATTCTGATGGTAGTATTTGGCCAGCCAAGGATGATTGGGTCCCGTCTGAAAGAGAACTTCGCGACCGCCAGCTCCAGTGGAGTCCAGGTTGACCAAGGCCCTAAAGGAAAATATGGTGAGTTGAAGAGCAAACTCCTTCCTGAACTTCTAGCTCCCTACTCACTTGCAGTTCTTGGCCCATTTGTGTGTGGTAATAAATCCATGGGAGCCCAGCATGCAAGCCTCTTCGGCGCCATTGAACAAGAAGACCACCGGATGAGTGAGGGGTTTTTCGGAACGCGAGATCACTCGCAGGGTTTCCAGCATGACAACCACCATAACGCCATCATCGCCGGCAGCAGGTGTTTGCACTTCCGAGTCGTAATGGGAGTTCACCAGCAGATACTTGTCGTTGCTGGAACTCTTTTGGGAGATCTTCACCACCACATTGGAGAGGTTCTGGTAGGCAATGGTCATGCCCCAGAGATAGAAGCCGCCCGAAACATACTGCTTATCCACCTCAATGTCGTACAGATCGGTGCGTGACTCGTCTATAATCTTTTGGATTTCGCGCAGCAGGAAATCCACCACATGCACTTCGTTGTTGATAGAGCCGCTCATCTTGTTCCCAATCGCCGAGTACTCGGCCAGCTGTCGCATTGCCCGCTCACCGATGAACTCATCCGGATGCTGGGCTTCCTCGCTCACGTACAGCATTTTTGGGTAGCTGTGGAAGCTGGGCAGGACGGCGGCATAGAAGAGGGCGAAGGCGGCGGCCGCATAGAGGGGAGCTCCAAACCAGGGCCACTTCTTGTCCCTGGACTTGCCGCCATCCTTCTCGGTTGTGATGTCCAGCGTGGAGAAAGTCATCTGGAATGTGGCGTGAATCTGGTTAATAAAACCTGCGAATGAAACCCATGGAAATTTTCCCTTTCAGCGAAAAAATAAAGCATGCTTTTGGGCACTTTCCGAAAGGCAACGTTAGACCGATTTACGATCTCTTTGTACCCACTTACGATCTACGATTACGATCTAAAAATATCTCAAATAATAAATGTGTTTTTTAAAGGTGATCGGAACCATTTCAACGAATGGGAGTAATAAATGATTGCAACATTTATAAAGATCGTTGACGGGGGTGAAATAAACTTCGTGGGGGAGACTGTGAAAGGTCGTAAAGCAATTAGCACCCTAAAGAGCACTTGGCACTATGACCGACGGAATTTCATGGGCAACCGAAAACGATAACAGTTCTCTTTTTATGGTCGATATAAAAGTTCCTAATCTTTGAGGATACTTGAATTAAGATCATGAGACATTCTCTTGCTAAAGAACCCTTTAAAGCCAATTATTCTTCTTCCGAGAACCGAACTTATCGCCAGACGTCCAAGAGGATGTCTTATATTTTAAAGGCACGAGCTACAATCGCTGATTTGTCACCATGAGAACACGGACACTCGCCGATCTTAATCAGTTTGGTAGCTTTGAATTATGGTAACGCACTAACCTTCAGATCGCACGCGACTCGGACTCGGATTCGGACCTGAATCGAAATGTATACAACCGCACCAGAGCCCAACCGTTGGGGAACTAAGACGCCTCGGGGCTGTTCCCCAGAATTAAGTAGGGCCAGGTTCGGTCGTGGATCGCTTATCGTCGCAACGCCAGCGATAATAATTAAATATTATGATTATAATCGATGGGGTTTGGCGCATAAAACGATTACATCCAGCGATAACCAGAAGCTGTTTGCTCTTTATAGCTCTTTATGATGGAGCAGTTAACCCGATTGTGGCTCCAGATCTTGCAGTGGGGTCCAAAATCTAAATAATCTTTGTAATTAAGGATTAATGTACATGTAATTAGGAGTTAACCGGCACAACGAAAAGTTATACTACCTTATCGGGGCACATAAATTGAAAACGTGTAAGACTGATAAGGATCGATGGTGTTTACAATTAGGACTTTGATTCCATTAATCTTAGGGGGTTATATAATTAAGAACGGATTTCCTGAACCCAATAAAAATGTATATATAATAATTGCATCCCAGACAATGAACCCTAATCTCTTTAAAATTCATGAATTAAAGAATAAGATGGAAAACCCAGAAAACCAACCAAAAATTTATAGCAGCTTTTTGATTTTAAGTTAAGATTGGAACTTATGTCTGGCACTATATGGTATAAATTTCTATTTTCATGCTGTTAAATCCTAAATTAGGTTGTCTAGTACCCCATCTATTATAATAAATAAGTCTTAACAGGATTTATATGATTTAACGCAACAGAAATCTATAGGAAAGTAAATAAAGCTGGCTCCCACGTTCATTTAGGTGAATCCACTTCAGAGATAACTATCGGCCACTCATGCTGATAAGCCTTCATTAAGAATTTGCAATTCAATTATCAAAATCGCAAATCTCCCATTGAATCAGTCTGCATCACACATCAGGTGAATGGGCAACCAGCTGCCATTTCTCTCTGCCGGGGAATTCTTCGTGTGCTTTTTTGTACTTGTACTTTTTTGGCGATGCCCATCGCTGCTGCACTATAAATTATAAGCCCCCTTCTTGCTGATAAAGCCCCGTCGCAACCATAAACTTCCAGTTTATATGAAATGCGATAATCTACAAATCTACTATAGATGAACCGAAAGCAATCGTACACCGTGGTGAAATATGACTTTTGCCAGAAAGCCAAGTGTAAAATACATTTACTTTACTTTCCACGCCTTTTAGTTAACAATCGTGACACTTTGATATTGCCCGCATAGCTTTTAGGATTAATTATAATTCATTATTGATAAATGAATAGGGGCCAATAGAGTTGAGTACTCAAAGGTGACGCAAATCAATCATTGGAGCCTCATCATATCTCAAGAACAAAGTTCACTGCGAAAAATTCCACTTAAAAGGGCTCAAGTGGTAAGCTTTCATTTTACTTAAACAAAAAATACAAATTCTAGACAATTCGCTAAACCTAGTAGATCCTGCTCTCGAAGGAGGCCGGCCAGGGCGTGGCGTCCACATAGGCGGGGAAACTGTCCAGGAACTTCTTAAAGTCCAGCGTCAACATGTCCTTGTGATGGGTCCAATGGCCACCCAGTCCCAGCTCCACAGTGGATGAATTCCAATTTCCATTGGGTTTCTGATAGAAGCAAGAAGGATATATTAGTGGGTAGTCCTTAGCTGGCTAGCTTGCATAAACTTACCTCCAGTTCAATCCAGAATTTAAGGGGATCCCCATTGACGCCCCACGAGAAGTACACAAAGTATGGCGTCTCAAAGTTGAGACGTAAGGGAGCCTAGAAGAAGGAAGGAGTTTACAAAGAGCTTTTAAGATTTTCCTCTTCTTCTCACTTTGTGGAAGGACCAGTCCTTTACGCTGGCTCCGTTTAGGGGCTTTATAAACAAGGCCATGTGATTGGGACCGCTCAATTGCATCTCGTAGCGAATCTTGGTGGCTGTCAGCGTCTTCTTCGAGAGCACAATAACCGTGGGTATATCTTCGCCTAGAACTGGCTCCGAAGCGGGTATCCAGAGGCTGTTCTTTCTGTAGGGTTTAACGGAGAAGTTTAACAAATGAAGACTATGTTAATTTATTGGTTAACTTACCTGGTCTTGTGCCAACGCTGATTGTAAAGCGGCAAACCACAATTAATTTCCTTTTCGCAGTCAGCACCAATTCGTTGGGCCAGTGTCATGTTTATTACGGCATCTGAAAAATATATAGATATATAGATTTTAGCCACTAATAACACTTCCCAAACAGTCTGTGTAACTCACTCTTGACAGAGTAAGTGCGCCTATCCTGGGGCATAATGAAATAGCCCGATTCCTGGCGGCGAATATGGTTCTCGGCATCGTGGAAGGTGCGTTTCGTGTGCTAATAAAAAATTAGGGAAATATTTAAAAAGAGTTTTTGATAAATAATTCTTCTGTTCTTACCAGCACCGCGAATCGCTGGACATTGGTAGCCGGGCGATAGGGGAATCCTATGGGCGTCATGGCAATGATAAAGCACAATAAAGTGACGCCCAGCAGAGCGGTGATAATGGTCTTTGATTTGTTAAACAGCTGCAAAACGGGCACCACAAAGCCGCAGGTGAGAAAGCCCACAGCAACACTAAACACAGCCACGGCCAGATCCGGATTTAGATTCTCGCCAAAGCGTCCAAACATGGGAATAAAGGTGGTAAAGAATCCATGCGAGAAGTAGGCAAAGAACACGAAAGGCGGCACAATACAGACGATGTGGGGAATGACCCAGGCCACATCTGCAAAATATAAACAATATGTATAAGAACTATAAATATAAACAAAAATCTATAAATCATTAACCCACCTTTGCTGTGCAGCTTAGTGGCAATATTGATGATCAAACCCATCGTATAAAACAAACAGCTAAGCATTAGAACAAAGACCGAGCGCACACCGCAGATGGTGAAGATCAGGGTGAGAAGAGCCAAGAGCAGGCAATGGCAGTGCAGCAGGATCTGCACGCGCTGGCCAATGGGTAGCTTATCCTGTAGGAGAAAAAGAATTTTAGCTACGATATGTGGCAATAACCTTCCACATTACTCACTTGCTTGGTCCAGTGGAAGTACATGGCCGGCACGATGGCCAAGCCAAAGAAGAAGGTGGTAAAGTACAGGCCCAAAATGAGCCAGGAGTTGGTGAACCAGGACAACGGCAGGTGAACCGCGTCCATGAACAGACCTAGGAGGATGGGCAAGACAGCTCCCACGACCACTGACAGAAGGTGCACAAAGAAGGTGTGCAGGACACGCTTCAGGATCTTCTCCAGCTTAATACCAGAGCTGACCGACATCAGTTTGAAGGCGAAGCCACAGATACCCAAAGATCCCAAAGCCACAATCACGTTCAGGATAACGCCCTCAGTTTCGGTATAGAAGACCAGGAACCAGCCCATGACATCAAAGTAGATAGTGTGACCCTCGGCATATTTCTAAACCATTATTCACGATATTAGTTTAAAGGGTTTTGGGTCAGAGTTAGGCTTCCACTCACCGAAGAGTCCTCCAGCTCGGGCGAGTTGGCGATCTCCCGGACCAGGGCCAGCAGGTTGTCACCAGTGTGCTGAAGACTGCCCCTGGGGAAGATGTCTGCCTTGTCGTGACGCGTGTGGTAAACGTAGCCGTTGTAGGTGTAGGCCATATCCAAGCCGGGCACGGATCCGTGGTCTCGGAAGATGCGGAAATCAGTGTCGGAGGGAATAAAGTTATTTTGGAAGAGCTCCTCGCCCATGGTGGAGGCATACGGATGCTTGATGGCGCGTCTGTAGTTCTTCATAAGCCAGGGATGGTTGGGTCCAGATTGGAAAAGGATCTCCCGACCGCCATTGCCGCAGGAATCCAGATTGATCAGAGCTCTGGTAATTAAAGGAAATACTTGTATTCATAAAGAACCAATGCAGGAGACAGTGGAGCACTTACTTGCAGTACTTGGCCCACTTGTGCTGGGTGATGAATGCGTGCGAGGCTTGCAGGGGATTCTCCTCGGCTCCATTAAATAGGAACACAACTGGGTTCTTCAGCGGCTTGTCCGATTTGGCTAACACTCGCAGTACCTCCATCATGGTGGCCACCATGGAGCCGTCATCGCCAGCACCCGGTCCCGCGGGCACGGAATCGTAGTGACTGTTCACCAGCAGGTAAGTGGTGCTATTGGTTCCCTTGGGGCTAATCTTGACCACAATGTTCTGGATGCTCTGGTACATGTTGACCATGGACCAGTGCACATAACTGCCGGAGGCCACTTGCACATCCACCTCGATATCATTGGCCGTCCCCGATCGGATCTTCTGCATCTTCTGGGACAGTAACTTCAGCGCTGCCATCTCGTTCTGCCTGCTGCCCACCACTCGGGGTCCGATGTCAACCAACGCGTGCAGATTGTTTTCCGCCCGCTCGGCAATGAATTGGTCCGGGTGCTTGGCTTCATCCTGGATGGTCAGTGGGCGCGGCAAGCGATGGCAGGCGGGGATCGAGATAGCCACGTACAGCAGCAACCAGAAGCCGAAGAAGGCGGGAGCCCAGAACCACTTGATCTTGCTACCCTCGACGAAGGCGCGCTCACAGCCATTGGGTTGGGCCTGCAAAAGGGAGATGGATTGTGATTATAGGTAAAAGATCATGTAGAACTCCCAGAAAATATATATCTAAAATAAAGCTGCAAAACAGATGTCTAGATACCCATGGGTATCGCTATCTAGAGAATGCATAAAACCCCCTAAATTAGGTGTCCATTCAGGTTTTAGGCAGAACTGGATAGACACTCCACACCTGGCACTAGACGTGAGTCAGTTTCAAAATTGGTATCGACTGTGTATTGAGCAGAGTGTTGGTTTTAATCCATCAGCGGTTATCTTATCTCTGGTCAAACTGGCATTGGCAAGTCGCAGACTGTTGCCACCGAAAGTCGAATTGGGATAGTTGGGCTCCTTGTTCTCCCCCAAACTAAGTCCAGACGGGTAGATAAACGGGGCATGGAACTAGGGCGGCGAAATGGGAACGGCTGGCTATCTCAAGGGTATCCGCGGTGGGTTAATTAACGACTCGCTACCAAGATAAGCGCTGTGCTGCACTCAGGCCGCCAAAAAGACGAAGACGAATAATCGATACTCGAGGAACTCGGCCATGGGTAATGCGCATGTTGAGGTGCTCCGATCGCGCCAGATTAGGACCCAGGTGAGGGGCAATCTTATCAAGGATCCTAACTGGGCGCTTACCTCATACTGCAGAGAGCTGCGGGGCCGCAGCAGTGGATCTGTGTTGTGAGGATCGCTTGTGGGAGTGATGACGCGCCGCCGCACGTTCTTCTCGCTGCCACTCATGGTCTTCGCTCTTCTAACTTTTCCGGTTGGGGGATCTGCGGCACAACCGATCGCGAAGGCGTCTAACGCTCGACTGAACGCCCGGCTGCACCTGTGCTCCCAAAGAGCCGCCACACACATTGCGCCGGTCTCAAATTCCACTCACTCTACCGCGTATCTTATCTAATGCCGGCGGGTCTCACAAATCGGATAACTATTGCCGGCTGGAGCGGCGCACGGGGTTAGGGGTGGCGGCGTATTCATTAACAGGTAACTGATAGAAATGCCTACACACATAACTTCCGCTTGGACTGAACATAATTCTGAACTTGACCAACTCAATGGATCAATTAATTAGAACTTTTATCACAAAGATAAACTCTAGCCGTTCTGAGCGTATTTTCTGCTCAGAGAAAAAAGGTGTGAGTGTGAATTAGATCACCAACTAATTTGTATAGGTACATAAACCAAAGTAAACAATTCTTTGCACTCTGTGATTAAAATATCTGAGTATAGCTTAAATTTTAAATACGATTGTGAACCCATCTCGGGGATTTTTCTATTTTAAAATTATTTAATTGTTAAAATCATTGTTTTCAATAACTAAATTACAGCCAACTTAAGTTTTATTTTGATTTTATGTAAACAAAAAATACATTTATACACGAATTACATAGATAGCCGGCAACTTGTATCTCAAAGATAGACTTATGATTCCCATCGTGCATTTTGTGTACTGAACGGGGGTGATGATTGATTGGGTTTGTTGTTACCTGTCAAGAATCAATCATAACTGGTCTAGAGCAACTCTGTTTGAATTCAAATTTATTATAAGAAATATTATTTAATTTTTTAATATTTTAACAGGGTTACATAATTTAATTTGTTGAAAATTTACAACAATTTTACATTTTAAATTCAGGTTTATTAACTTAGAAAAGCTTTCCGAATTGAAATGAATACTTTTTTTGAATAAGCTATGGCCCAAAATTAATTAAATTCGTTAATATAAATTATTCATAAACAAATGAAAAAAAAATTGTAAAGTATTAACCTTAACTGTTTCGTAAGTTAAAAATTAAAAAAAAAAATTTACATTTTATATATTTTCTTTTTTTGTTGTTTAATACTAAATGTTTTATCGAAGGTTTGTTTATTACCTTGGCTCTTTTCTCCTCCGCATCGCTGCTCATCTCGAAACGCTGATCTTCTTCTTCTTCCCGATCTGGTTGCGCCTCTTTTTGTCGATATCTCCGTTGTTGTGGCTCCGGCTGCTGTGATTTTCAAAGACTGTGGATCAAAGTTCGCCGAGCCGCGCTTTAATACTGCTTTTCAACAAAGCGTAGCGCCCAACCTAATAATTCTGTGAGGTCCACGTAATGTTGACAGCCGCTTTTAATTTTTATTATTTACACTTTTTGCCGGCGCTTTGTTTTTGTGTGTTTACCTAATGCTACGCATGTATGTGTGTGATTTTTGTGCAAATAAAACTACAATCGATAAGTATCGCAACGGTGTGTTTCTTTGTTTATCGAACTGCATACTTTCGGGCGGTAATTGAAAAATACCGTTACACAGGCAGACAAAAGTATAGGGAAATAAGACAAAAGAAGAAAGGAACGGACGCTAGGGCGCTTCCTCCGTCTATTTCTCGCCTGCATGTGCATTAGAAAACGATGACGTGCTAACACGCAAACAAACACACACACCTACACACCGAGAGAGGGCAAATCCCGTTAGGAATTGAGGACAACGTGCGAAACATGTGCCGTAAAACGGAAATGCAATAATGGCTCCCAAAGGCCGAGGAGGAGCGGGCACCGGAGCGTAGGCCCAGTGTCATTCAACCTAAATGGGAGAGCGAGACAGCACTAGCGAAGGGTGTAGCAGTATGCGTGTGCCATTTACTCTCGTGCCGTGTGCATTCATTCACTCACTCACTCACTTATTCATTGATGCCCTATTCGTAAACAAAGCGTTCACCGGAATATTGGTCAAAAGGAAATCGATAGAATGAACGAACGGTCGCGAATATGGGAAAATGTGGGAGAGCTACCAATAATCAGAGTCACGAAAACACTGGCCAGCGGTTAAAACTACGATTTTGGCCCATATTCATGCCTAGTTTGTGGCAAATGGAGTGAGGGAGATAGAGAACGAGAGAGTACTCCCTTCGCGCAGGCGCCGGAGCGAGCGAGCGGGGAACCAAGTGCCGGCTAAGTAGCGCCCAATGTGGGGCCGCAACCAAAACAAAGCCAAATATGTGTCAGCTGCCTTTCCCGCTTCGCTTTCCACACGAATTCGCGCGTCCTCGTGCCCTCTCGGTCCCACTTCCACCCCGTGTCCGTGTCCCCCTCTTGCGCATTCATTTTGGGGCCACTTTCTCTCGCTTTCTTTGGGGGCCGACCCACGCCCGCTACTACTGCTGGAGCCTCAGTCGCGTTTCAACGCTCGAAGCTTTTGGTCGTGCTCGCTGCAAAGGATAGAAGGATAAGGCTAGACGACGAATCCTAACGGCACCAGCAGGAACAACAAATGTACAAAAAAATGTGCTCGGCGTAGAAGTAGGGGCCGCCTGTCCTATGTCTATGTGTGTGCCGTTCGCGTGTGTGCGTGTGTCTATCTCTCGGCCTGTTTCCGTTTGCCTAGCTAAAAATAAAATTATATAATTTTTAATAAACCCAGCAGCGAATGCAAATCGTATTCGGCACTGGCAATACGCGCCATATCCTGCGGAGCATACGGAATAAGTGAGTACGGCGGCGTGGCTCTTGTTCCCTGTATCCCCATTACCGTTTCCACTCCCGTTGGAGCAGCACGTGAAATGTTTGCATACTTAATGGAGCCGCGTATTTAACTTTGGGGCTCGACTTTGAAAACATTGAATTAAAAAGGCAGCGCATGCATGCAAATCAGTGCGATTTGACAAATATGTCTGTATATCCGCCGGCCAAAAAGTCTATTTGATCAAGTGGCGTATTAGGAAAATTCAGAGAAAAATACGTGTGTTGTTTTCCTTGTGTCCAATTACGGTGCCCCAATTCTGTTACGGCCAGAAGTTGAGCTGGCCGTATTTATTGCCAATCAATTAAAAGTTGTAATCAAAAGTTTTGGGGAACACTCCATGGTTACAACTTTGCCGCAACGAAATTGTCAATTTTAAAACTTTCAAATGGCTTTCCACATGTTAGTTTTGGTTTATTGATTTCCATTTGGGGGAGCTCCCGTTTCGGATCGTATCGTAACGGTCGGATAGGAGTTCCCCCATTAAAAGCGCTTAATTCGCGGGGCTAACAGGTCGTTGACCAAGCCGATTATCATTAGCCCCCCATTAGGTGGCGTAAGGAAATTCTTTTATGCGCCAATAAGCCTCGAACCACGCAGTTTGAGTCCCTCCTTATACATATATATATCTTTTTTTTGTTTTCCGCTTTTCCGTTTACTTTTGTGGGTCATAATAAAATTAAGGTGAAATAATTACGATTACGTCGTGTAATCCCCAAAACTAACGCCCACGCCCTGTCTTTAGGTGTTTAAGCCGCAACTTAAGTGCTTTTCAGTGCAGTGCCCTTTTGGGGGCGAGGCGAGTCAATAACCTAATCATACTTCCCATGCATCTATCTATTGGACTATTTCATGCTTGATTAAGCTAACAGCCAAGCAGAAGCACTTATAACTCAATGTCGAAAGTTCCTCTGCGCAAACACAATGCCAGCGGCGGCACTGTCAAATGGAGATGGCTCCCTCCTCCGACTGCAGACATTGACTTATTCATGCTCCTCTTACAGTGCAGCAGCTATCGCTGGCTGGTGTTGTCCCGGTCAATGACTTTTGGACTTGGCTAGCCACGATGCAGTCGAGAGAGACACTCCCCACAAAGGCCATTTGATTTCATTGGGAATGCAGCAGCAAAAGGCGACCCCTCACTGTTTTAAAAACCCCCGGGGGATGTCATGTTTCACTGGCAAAAAATGTCTGGCAATTGCATTAAATTTCTTATTCTCCTTTTGGAATTTTTTCTCTATTAAACAATTAATGTTGCACTGAGTTTATCTTTCAGAAAATATGTTAAGATCAAGACATATTCAATAACTCCATTTAAAGTGTTAATATTCTCTCTGTACTTGCGGTTAAACCACAGGGAGATTGTCATTAAGTGGCACCGAAAGCACCCAAAGAGAGACACTACTCAAAAGAATGGATCCTTAAGCGCTGCTCCCCTGCCAGGATAATCGAATCCGTTGTCCAGGTGACCTTCTGACCGATTGAGTGGCGAGCCTTGACGAAAGTGCGCTGATCTTCTTCTTCTTCCCGATCTGGTTGCGCCTCTTTTTGTCGATATCTCCGTTGTTGTGGCTCCGGCTGCTGTGATTTTCAAAGACTGTGGATCAAAGTTCGCCGAGCCGCGCTTTAATACTGCTTTTCAACAAAGCGTAGCGCCCAACCTAATAATTCTGTGAGGTCCACGTAATGTTGACAGCCGCTTTTAATTTTTATTATTTACACTTTTTGCCGGCGCTTTGTTTTTGTGTGTTTACCTAATGCTACGCATGTATGTGTGTGATTTTTGTGCAAATAAAACTACAATCGATAAGTATCGCAACGGTGTGTTTCTTTGTTTATCGAACTGCATACTTTCGGGCGGTAATTGAAAAATACCGTTAC
>VNJV01018258.1:125194-171492 GCA_008042635.1 Drosophila nikananu | reverse complement strand
CAGATTGCCACTCCGTAGAGGAGTATCGGGCGAATGATAGCCGTGTACATCCAACGGACTATTTTTGGGGTCATACCCCATTTTAGCCCGATAGCCTTACGGCAGGTGTAGAGCGCGATTGTGGCCTTTTTGGCCCTTTCGTCCGTATTAAGGGACCAATCGAGTTTTCTGTCCAGTATAAGACCCAGATACTTGGCCTGATTTTTCAGAGGGAGAGGTACCCCACAGAGTTTAGGGGGTATTATTTTGGGGATTTTGTATTTCCTCGTGAATAGAACCAATTCGGTCTTCGCTGGGTTTACTCCCAAACCGGACCTGGCCGTCCAATCCACCAGAAACCGGAGGCTTTCGCTCATTCTGTCGCAGAGGGTTTGCGGGAATTTTCCCGTGAACGCCAAGGCAACATCGTCCGCGTAGGCCACAACACGGCAGCCGCCCTCTTCTATGCCCTGGAGCAGTTCAGAAAAAAACCTAACAAAACTAGCAAAAACGGCAGAAAAAAAAAAAAAAAAAAAAAAAACAAATTGACTTTGCCAAACCCCAATACACATTGCACGTACAGCAGGGGTCATGATAATAGTACTATCACCAGAAATTGATTTAATATAATAGTAATATTATTATTTATATTGTTTTTAAAGCATTGCACAACAACAAAAATTTAAATATTTTATGAAATATTTATTGTTTCTTTATTTATATGTATTTATTTAAAAGCTTATTATTTTGCCAGCGGCTGTAGCTTCAAAACATATGTGCATATGTAAGCTTTAATGTATATTGTGTTGCTGTGTGTGCACTCTCCCACTATCTCGTTCGCTCTTCCAATAGGCCTATGTATGCTCATGTGGTCCGCCTCTCTTTCGCTCTCGTCTCGCCCTATGAATAGTCAACATTTAAGTGCCATGGAAACGCACAACGAGGAAGCTAGCGGAAGACGCATAGATAGAGCAAAAAAAAGAATATATGTATATGTATATTGTCACTTTGACTGACACTGACAGGTTTTCGCTTCGCCACACCTCCAGCCCTTTTTATGACCCCAGTACAACCCCCAACCCCCGCACTCCCTCACAGTTTGTAGCCTAGAAAAACTACTCCGTTTTTTTGTTTTGATAAGCCTAATTAGCAGTTCATAAAAGCGATTATTTCATATGAATTTTTATGATCAAGTCTCGTGTAAGCTTCATATTTTTGTGCCTAACATTTTCAAGTCTATTGCAAGTGCGTGCGTCTTGGCCTTAATGGTTCATAAAATTATAAAAAAAAGTTAAGGTATACAACAATTACAACTTTCATGATATTTGCATAAGACATAACGTGTGGCTTTTAAGCCTATGAAAAAGTTTGTAAGGATTTTGTTTGGAAATATTTGCCAGATATAATTCCTTATTAATAACAATAGCTTTTAAGGATATTAGTTTTTTTTTTTTAATAAATAAAAATTAAACCCCAAACTGTCAATGAAGCCGAATTTCAAAATTGTTTTACAATTTCTTCCTAAAAACTGACTTAAAACAGAAAATGCATACCTTTTGGTGGGACAATTTCTTGCAGCAACGTCTTGGCTTTCTTTCTTGGTAAACGTTCGCATTAAAATTCAAACAACTGCAGTGGCAAGTCATAAAATTTAAACCATTTCAAGACAAGAACACGAAATGCGTTCGTCTTTAGATGGAAATATAGGGAGGCCTGAGAGCATATCATAGACACTTTGCGCAAGTGCCGACACACACCACAAACAACAACAAATAATATAAAAGGAAAATAATGAAGTTGGTTGCATTGCGTCAGTTACGACACAAGAAGCCGCGCAGTCTGCTCCAAAGATCAGGTATTGCGGCGAGTGCAAGCGAGACAGCGATGCAATTCTGGGAAAAAAGTTTAACGATTGTGCAAATGCACGTGAGAAGGAAGGCCTGAGAAAGGTGGAGAGCGATAGAGGGAGGGAGGGAGCTAGACACTTCCGACAAGTAAAATGCAGTCAGTCGATGACAAACCCAGAAAAAGCCAAGCCAAGGCAAACAATGCAGAGAGAAAAATGGAAAGATACTTAATAGATCAAAAACATTTTAAGATACATACTTTCAGATAATTTTCAAAATTTTACATATTAATGTATTTTTTCAGCTAAAAAAAATAACAAATACCAACATTTATTTTATAAATCTTTCTATTAAATAAATATTTTCACAGCTATCAGATACTCTTCAAAAATCTTATTGGATACTTTTCAATCTTTTTAATCATTTCCTAATGAATTTTTTTTTTTTTTTTTTTTTTTTTTTTTTTTTTTTTTTTTTTTTTTTTTTTTTTAATACATACAACCACTTTGAGTCTCCCGCTTAAGTTTCTGTGTATTAAAATTGGAGACCATAGAAATAGAAGAAAAATGTGTGCATTTAATTAAATGCGGAAGACCTCCGGGCAACGAAAATAAAACAAAAACAAAAGGCAACAAAAACTACAATTTTTCAAGCGCACGCAATGCGGCTCGCAGAGCCTGTGAGTGCGAGCGAGAGAAAAATCATACGCAAAGTGCGTAGACAATTTTTTTTTTACCTCTCTTGACCAAAGAAAAAATGTTTTTCCTTTTTTTTTTGCATAAATTATAATTGTAATTAGAGGCGGTGATGTTGTTGTTATATTTGTTACCAGTAATTGTTTGCAAATGTTTGTGGACACTTTCTAAAAAAACATTTTTCATTTTTACGCAGTTTTTCGTGCGTGCTGAACTTTTTTTTTTGAGGAAACATTGAGAGACCATTAAGGAACTAAGGAAAGTTGCATGAAAAAGACACTTTAGGCTTTGACTTTGTTGTTTAACTAATTATAAAGTTGTTGTGGTTGTTAAAAGTTTAGTTTGATATGTGAATTTAGATTTTTACTATAATTTTGATTAGTTAATAAATTTTCTACATAATTTTATCAAAACTTTTGTAAAAACGCGACTAAACCTACTCCGATTTGACAATTTTTTTAAAAAACTTACAAATTTGAATTCAAAAACAATTATTTTTGTTCAAATAATTAAACCTTGTTTTCTACTCAGATTTATAGTATAGCTTCCCAAAAATAAAAACCCTGCTTAATTATGGTAACATAATTCCGTTTCAAAACTCACCTTAATATCCAATTGCAAATTTTCGCGCTAATCCAAATCCAGAATCCTCTCAGTTGTAAAACTTTCCACAGTTATTAATTTTGAATTTTTGTCTGTTTTTTACTCACTGCACTTATTTTTTGCATGCACTTGTGATAAATGTTTATGTTCTTATTTATTTTTATTTTTTATTTAGTTTTGATACTAATTAATTAAGTATACGCTTGTGTTTATCAAAAATTGTTTACCAAATATTCATCGATATAATTTGTAAGCATAGATATATGTATAGATATTTGTATATTATGTTTTATAAATACATGTATTTACGATTCGTATTTTGTTTTGTTAAATATTTTTGCTTTGCTTTTTTTTTATCGAAACGAAATTTTTATGCAAACTAACACACACGTTCTCTGCTGCTGCGCTGCTTCTGCTTCTGTTGCGATGGCGTTTACTGTAGTGATTACTGTAGTAGCTGTTGTTGTTGTTGTTTTTGCTCAGTTGCTATGGCTGCTTTTGTTGTTGCTGTTGTTGTGTTTGCTGTGTATAGTATTGCGTATGTCCGAACCAATAATTTTGAAGAGTTGACCAATTTTTGTTGGCGGTTAAATTTTTGCGGTTTTTTGCGTTTGTTCTAAAAAGATTTCCCTCGGCTTTTCAACGGATTTTTGTTTACTTTATTTTGACGACGGTTTTGTTGTTTGTTGTTAATTTAAAAAGTTACATTTAATTTTTGTTAGATTTTCATCTTAGTTGCAAATTATTTTCACGTGTGGACGTTTGAGATAATCTTAACTTGTCATAAATTATTATTTTTATTTATTTGTTGCACGCAGCTTGCCAAAAATCGTTTTTGTTAATTTATTTAATTTTTGTTGTGTTTACTTTGATATAAGACCAAAAATGATGTTTGCCAATGTTATAATTTTGCGTTGTTTTTCGAAAAAGTTTTTCTTTTCAATTCATTTTACATTGAGGTTTAGCAAAATGATTTCTAATTTAATTTGTTTTTGCTTAGACAGTTAAATGTTCAAAATATGTTGCTTGATGCGCATTTCTTAGCATTTGCCGGTATTGTTGTCGTTGAATGTTTATCGTAATGTTGTTGGAATTATTAAAATCGGTGTTGTGATTAGTTTGTTGAGGCATTTTCACAGTGACATTTGGCTGGAAGTAGAAAAGCGATAGGGGAAATTATTTAGTTAAGCTTACCCAGAGTAGAATTTTTGTAAATTAAAATGTTTTCACGGTTTTTCTTAATTATTTTATGCTGTTTACAACAAATTGTCTTTTTCTAAATTAAATTGGAATGGTCAATTTATGTCTGTTTATGTGAAATAAATTTTTGGTAGACCTATAAATTATTGCATTGAATTCCCGTGGGCACACACTTGTTCCATTTTAAAATTGTTTGGTCTTTCATAAGAATGCATATGCTCTGGTTTTGGATTTTCTTATCAGCTAACAAGTCGTAAAGTGAATTGCATAAATGGTTCTGTTATCGGAACATATTTCATATTCTCGTTTTCCAATTTCAATTCCCAATTGGCTTCTGGCAAATGTCTTTTATTCGATGGATAAATAAAATCATTATTCTGGGATTTGGGGTTGGTGTGGGGAATTCATTTAATTTTCTTAAGAATCCAAATTTTTTTCTCAGAATTTCTAAGCAATAACTAAACATTCCCAATTATGCGAAAGATGGAATTATATTTTAAAATTGAGGTATTGACATATCAAAAACATTATTGTAGCTAATTAATATTGTAATCTTTAAAATTTTGAATTAAAAATAATTGTTTTCCATTTAAATTTTAATATATGTATGTTTAAGATTTTGTAACTAAAGTTAGTTTTCTTATAACATCCACACACACATCACATTTTTTAAAATTTCTTTTAAAGCGATTTTTCATTGAATTTTTTCTGCTTTTCTTTCCTTTTTTATTTTTTTGAACAAGTGTCCTGGATTAATTGCATTCTCCTTTTGCATGCACTTCTCGAACTTTTCTTCTCACACACACTCTCTATGCCTCTTTCGTTCCGTCATTCTCACACTAACAACACACAGTGCAAAAAAGGGGTTCAGTTCACTGGGATTGCGCCTTGTTTATTTTCAGGGGGTGGCGGGGAGAACGGGGAGGGTTGTTTATTGTTCCATGTTCTTGTTGTTGTTGCTGCTGCTGCTATTTCCATTGTTGTTGCTGCCTCGATTAAAAATGCAGACGTTTTCGTTATGCATAAAAAAGTTTTCGCTTCACTTTTTCCCAGTTTGCTTTGCGTTTTCGCCGTTTGCCTCGAGATCCCGTTTTATGCTGCGTTTTTTACCGTTCCAAAACGCACACACCCCAAAATGGATGGGTGTGTGTGTGTGTGTTTTGTGGAAATCAAATACACATTCACATAGGCACATTTATACACATTTACGCACTTTTGCCTTGGATGAATTGCAATTGTCCTTTCGTTATTTCCACTCTCGCTCTCTGAATTCGTTTTTCATTTTTACTTCTAGTTTACATTCAGACTTTTAATTCATTAATATTGTAGTATTACTATGAATATTTTTTTAAACTGCAAATTACCTTCAATCACTTGTCGAAAAACCGTTTTGAAACACTCACGATCGACGCACGCACACACACACGCAAAGCTCGATGACACTGGGACAGTTATTTTTTGCGTTTGCCCATCGAACACAAACAAAACCTAAATAATAATTAAAAAGTCTCCAAATTCCGCAAATCTTTTGCACTTTTCCTTTGCCGTTGCATCAACTGCACTTTTAAAATGAAATAAATTAGGAATACAGTTTGTTATTTAATTTTCGACAAAGCGGCTGTTCGATTTCGTTAGATATTTTTTTATTCTCGAAAATTTGCAATTTAGCAATTTAGTTTTCAAAATTTGAGTGCACAAGATGAGAGACGATATGCACACCGTCTGCTGGCTGCGAGCTTGCGAGCACCGAAAACCACCGAAACCTAGGGCCGAATAGATTCGAAAATTCCGTTTATGGCCTATCAGCCGGCCACGGTTGCGAGCTGCGACGCCGACTGCAGCAGCGACCGAAGCAGCGGCGCAGCGAAGAGAGCAAAGTCACCCCCACAGTCGCAAAGTCGCAAGCACAAACACAGCAGCAACAGTCGGCGGCCAGAGAGTGAGAGTAAAAACGCAGCGAGCAGTTGCTCTCTGAGGACAGTGGGGCCAAGCCGGAAGCATATTATGTTTAAAGACAAGTAGCTAAGCTACAGTTCTATTATTCAATATTCTTATACTGTTAACCGAAATTTAGATAGAATTTAGATTAGGTCCTTATTTTTGTTAATCATTTGTCTTATGATTCAACGTCACTGTGACGCTGAATAAGTACTTAAGATTTGTACAATGACTAGAGTATAGGCCGTGTTTTAAATACGTTTTTAAATTTGTAGCGACTGAAAATTCGCATTATTAATACAATTGCTGCATGTGTAACAAACAAAAATGCATGCCTAATATTGTTTTCCTAATTTTACAATTTGCCCCACGGTGTATAGAGTGGCGTTAGCGGCGCTGTCACTGCGAGTCCAAGAACAACAAAACAAGTTTCTTGCTGCGTGCTTTTTTGCCTCAGTTGGGGCTGTAGTTGAATTGTTGTTTTGTTTTTCGCTGCTGCCTGAGAGTGCGCCCATTTTGCATTGGTCCGACGTCGCCCCCGCTGTAGTGTAGGTGTGTTAGTGAGCGCAAATATATGTAAGCGTATGTGTGCCTTTGTTTTTGATCTGACTTTGCCGCTCATTGCAAATGCAAAAGTTTTGCAGTAGTATGCGACAGGGAGAGAGAGAGCCTGAGAGAGAGGGAGAGCGTTTCTCGCTCTCAGATAGACAACCACTTGGCGCTATTAATCCAATTGGAATGCAGGCGCGCAGCTTGCAATTGTGGATTTGTAGGACTTTTCTTATAAGGATAAATAAAGGCTGATAGAAGAATCTCATTTTAAATGATATTATTTAGTTTTAAAATTTCAAAAGAATAAGAAAAACTCACTAGAGTTTTGCATTAATTTCAGATGCAATGCTTCCTTTGCATTCACCTTATTTTGTGTGTGTATGCGTGAATCAAAATCACAAATATCCCTTTAGCCTTTATCCTTTCTCCGGGGGTGAGTTTCTCTCTCGCTCTCTCGTCCCCCTCCACGCTCGGCAGGCGGAATTGCATAAGGCGAGAAAGGACATGCGGTAATAATTGTTGGGAGCTCCGCTCAAGTGGAAAATGCTTAGGGAAATCGAGAATCTCGACCAGAAATAGCAAACGCGAACTTGGTCTTAACCACATTTCCGAAGCAGCGGGGGACTGCTGCGATTCTAGATTTCTATTTCCAGTCTCTCGACTCTAGGATGCAAAATAGCTTAACCCTGCGTTTACACAACGAGAAAAATGAGTATTTCATTTTTAGAATAGGAATAAGAAAATAAATCGAAAAGCTGGTATAGTATTCTGGTATTCCAGTTGAAAAAATGAAAATGTAGTATAAAAATAATAAAAAGGAAAAATAAAATATTGTAGTATTCTATTTTAAATAATTTAATTCATTAATTAATATTTAATTTTCGACTCTAGATTTAGGAGATACAATATAATAAATTTAGTTTTAAGTAGTAATTAATAATAAACATAAAAAAGAATAACATTTGTAAAACAAAAACATGAACTTAAATTTTTTTAAGTCGTTTCACTAAATTTGTAAAACATAGTCATTTACTTACTCATTTTAGTTCTCCGCAATATAAGCAATATAAGTAATAATACAAATTTTATGTGATTATTACAATATTATTTAATATATGTAATTATTATACTATGATTTTTAGGTTCATATATAATAAATTTACTTTTAAAATTCTCTGTGTATGATGTGCAATAGCTGAACCCTCCGCTTAAAAAACTACTTCAGGATCGAGGACATGAACAAGCCCAATCAAGTATGTTGGGATGGGGATTATAGAGAAAGGGATTCAGCCAGGGCCACTTAGATTTTAATTGCGTGTCCTGCAGTTTTTTTTTTCTAAATGAATTGCCATATGCTAATTTTTTTAAGAAAAAGTGTACAGCTTAAATTTACTTAAAAACCATGAAAACGTAATACAGAAAGTACTAGTGATTAATGACCATATTTAATATTTCTGATAAAGAAAACGAATTGTATAAAGAGTTTAAATTTGTATATTCTTACAAAAACAATATATATTTTCTTCGAATTAATATATTTCTTCCTTTTTAACTTTATTAAATTTATTTTGTAAAAATATTCAAATATAATACAAGGTAATTTTTGCATTATGTTTCTACTTTAGAAATATGATCCTGTTCATAGAATGCATAATACAATGTATTTATGATTATCCAAAACAAGGTTGCATATCCGGTCACTTATTTTTATTTCTATTGAAATATTTAATTGAATCCTGAAAAGTCTACAAAAAAAACCCCAAAATACCATCAGATTTTAACCCAAAATCCTACCCTTTTCCCACAAGTGTCAAAACTATCCCTTTTTCAAATGCATTTCCACCACGAAAATATCAAATTGCGGGACAATCCAGACAATTAACATACAATAAACTATTCCTTTATTTCGATTAATTAAAAGTTGATTCTAAGACAAACAAAAGGCAGAAAAACTCTCAAACGCATAAGCCAAACACACAAACACAAAAAGCAAAGGCAAAGACAGAAAAAAACTGACCCTGTTGAAAAGTACTCGTTTTTGTGTTTTGCTTTTTCCTCTCCTGCGCTTCTGTCAATGGCAAAAATAGAAAAACGAAGAATGCTTCAAACACAACAATAACAATGCGCATTCATTTTGCAGTGTGAGCAAAAGAGAGCGGCGAGAGCAAAAAGCGGCTCTCTCAGAGAGCCAAGCTTTAGCGGCAGAACTTCCCCAAGTTCCCCCTCCAAAGAACGGAGAGCGCATGTCGGCAGCGCTGCTGCCGCTGCCATTTTATGCACACAATGACAATGAAAGCTTGTGGGGGAGCGCAAGGCGTGGGGAGGGGAGAAATTTACGCAATTCATGAAACACGTGGAGCGACAACTGCGCTGCTGGCGTCGCTGCTTTTATGTTGCTGCTCAGAAATCCAATAAGCAAAAGCTTTTGCGGCGCGCACACCAATGCAGCGCCCGCTTATATGCCTCCGTGTGCATACTGGATGCGCGCGTGTGTGTGTTTGTGTGAGTGTTTGTGTCGGCGCTATGCGTGTATTGCTTATTTTTGGCAGCATTCAATGGCCGCTCTGCTGCCGCTGGCAGCGAAGCCAGCAGCGACGCATATCGCAGGGACGGATTCAGATGGGGATACGAGTTTAGGTTTCCGATTAGGATTGCAGGGCAATTAATACAGAAATTGATTGCGGCGAATTTGTGCCGCAGGCGTACTTTATATTAATTACCGAAATGAAATTCTTACGAAAATTTTGGGAACACGAATATGAATTTATAATGGAAATACTTAATTTTTAAGAAATTAAGTTTAGTTTAGAAAAATGAAGTATTAATACAATGCACATATTTTAAAAAAAAAACTTTTATTTGAATTAAGATACACATATTTTAAAGTTTAGATTTGTTTTAACTATTAATATACACTTTTTATGTAGTTCTTAAAATCTTTTAATTGGAGATATTAAAAAACAAAAAAGGCGTTCTTGAGGAAAAAATATATATTTCAAATAAAAAGGATAAAAAGGATTCATTTCAAGTTATCTTACATTCTCCTGGTAAAATCTAACTAGAAACCCCCTTCCAGTCAGAAAATATTCACTGCATTCTTGTGGGGCTTTCAACCCCTACCACATTTATTTATCCCCCAAATCCACCCCTGAGCATCCGCCCCTGGGCTTTTGTGTATTTCCTTTTTTCGCTTTTGCAGTGCTGCACGCACTTTTTCCCCCTCCCACTTCTAACATCGTCACTGAACTTTTTCGCTTAGCTACACACTTTTTTGTGAGGAGGAGAGGTGGGCGGTGGGCTGTTGTGCGTTATATGCTCCACTTTTTGGGCCCCCCAAATTCTGTTTTTCGAACGCACTTTTGCAGCTTGCGTTTGTATGCTTTTCGTATATACGGGGTATGTGAGTGCGGCGCGTGCGTGTGTTTGCATTGGTGTGCGCGCATTTTTGGGTGTGCGTTTTTTGGTATTTCGTGAAATTTTAGCATTTATTTGTTATGTACTCAAAACTGACGTCGCTGCAGAGTGACTGCTACTGCGCTGCTGCTGCGCTGCTGCTATTGCTGTTGCTGCTGCTGTTTCCTCTTCTTCTTCTTCTTCTTTTCCTCTTCTTTCCACCTCGCCATTCCTCTCTTTTGCTTTTTGCTCAGAGTGCGTGAGTGCGTAGGCTCGCCTATGTACACTATTTGGCAATTACAGTGGGCTCTATACATATACACACTTGCACATCTATCGCATACTTGTGTAAATATATTTGTTTTGTATGTACATAAATATGTATGTTTGCCAGTTTGTGCTTTTCGCTTTGACGTTGGTACTCTTTTTTTTAAACCAATATGCGCCGCCTAAAAAAGTAAAGTTTTATGGGTGTACACTGCATTTTTATGTTTATGCAGAGGGTATAACTTTTAAACGTTAAAAACCAAGTAGGGTTTTCTATTTGGAAGGATTTTTATGGTTGTATCTTATAAATGTAAAATTTATTGTAAGTATCAGGTAAATTGGTATTAGGTTGCTCAGAATCAATAGTATAAAGTTTTAATAAAAATATGATTTTATTTCTCTAAAATGGAGCACATTTTGTATTATAAAAAAGAAAGATCTAAAGAAAGAAAGATTTAAAAATTGTATTATTCCCAACTGCATATTCAGTAAACTACTTGCTTTAATAATGCTTAAATGTAGTACCACGTAATTTGGTATATTAATTTAAAAGATCTAATACTAAATACTGCATGTAAATCCCAGGAAAAGCTGTATAAATAATATATATAACTATTATATATGTATGTATATAAGACAAATTATAATTTCCGAAGGCATATTTTGTGAACTGCATTTTTAAATGTCAGCATTTAGCTAAAAGGCTTCTTAATTTCAATAATCACTTTGAATTATAGAAAAACTAGACCAAAACTGTAGTATTTTGTATATATTTTAATATTTGCAAAGTATTTTAAAAGCATTTTCTCTTACATTTCATATAACACAGCATTACAACATATTTAAATAATATTCTAAAGAATGTTTAAGCATTTTAATAATTCTTTTATACTACCTTTGTTTTTTATGCAACTTTTAATAGCCAAGTTACTTTCTTCATAATATCAAGCGGGGCTAATTAAGATATTTCACTTTGTTTTTCGATTTCCCAAAAAAATTGCACAAAAATAAATGTTGTGCTTGGGCATTTTTGTGTTTGTAATGTCAATACAAGCAAACAAACGAATGCTTACACACTGGCTTCGCTTTTCATGGACATCCCACCCACTTGAACGCAACCGTCCCCCCCACCCCCTTTCACACCCACTCCCCCTTCTCACCCGTCCTCCTCCTCACCCCCTTCCGCATCACCATATCAATGTTGTTGCGTTGCGTTTTCAGATAAGATGATATCATTTGTTTTTGTAGCATTCGCCAGCACATTCAATTCGTCTTTGTATGAGTGTGTATTTATACGGCATTTATGTGTATGCGTGTGTGTGCGAGTGTAGGGGAGTGTGTATGGGAGTGTTTGTTTGTTTTGGGTTATTTTTTATGTTGAAAATTTGAATTCTGGATTTTGGCGCATGCACTGAGTGCGCTTTATGCTCAAATGTTTTTCCTTATGTTTTTCTTGGGCTTGGGTTTTCTTGGCTTTACAGACTTTATTTTTATTCCGAAAATTTGAGAATAAATAAATAAACAAGGCGTCATATTTCTCCAAGAATTATGCAGTTCAATATAAAACATACAATAAATCAAGAATTAAATAGGAATTTAAGAAAAGTAATGTAATCTAAGAATATACAAAAATATAAATATTATATGTATATTATAGTTTATTTATTTATAAAATGCACATAATATATTAAACTAAATTAAAATGATTTTTTTAATCGAAATTTAGTTGTAAAGAATTTAAATTTAAATGAAACTGCCAGACTTTAAGGTATAAATATTTTTTCTAGTTTTATAAAATTGTTTGTTTAATTTTATTTATTTTTACTATTATATTTAAGTAAATAAAAAACAATTAACAGCAATTAAACTTTGTTTAGCTTTTGTTTTAATTAAAATGCGTTTTTAACTTTTAAAAATATATACATACATACTTACAGACTTTCTCATATTAAATTAATTTCAAATGTATAAAAAATATACCAACCTAATATAGAAAATTCCTTACTCATGTAAAAGAATATTTGTGACGCAGTTTAAAAAACTAAATTCAAACACCGAAAATTATTGCGTATTTAAAAGCTTGTCCCCCAGCTCTTTGAAACGTCCTTTATGCATTCAAAAGTAAGGCGAAAATAAGCGAATGAGAGAACAACAATGTGGAGCGATATGAAGACAGACAACAAAAGATAAAAAAGGGTTTCAAGGACATTTTACACATAATTTTTACTACCTTACAGGGCGGAGGAAGCGGGCGAGCCGAAAAGGGGGAAAATCCCCGGCTAATGTAATAATTTTTGCGCTTGTCCTTTGTAAACGGGAAACTGGAACTCCTGTTGCTCTCGTCGTCCTGATTCTGATTTGGGACCGAGTTGAATGCTCTATTACCCGCAATCAGCGAGGACGAAGTGGAAGTAGTACAAAAATAAAAAAAAAAAACCGAAGAAAGAAACCGAAAAAGAGGAAAAACAGGGAGGAAAATGGGTAAGGGCAAGGATATGCGCGCATAAGTCTGCCTTCTAGGACGAGGACATTGATTGCCTTTTCACCTTCGACTCTCACTCACCTTTATGGCCAAGGCTTATTTTTCTTATTCCCATTCTTTCTTACTTGTTCACTCCTCATTTGTTTACCTTCCGCGACCCGGTGAATCGATTATTATGATTTGGGTGAATGAACTCGAGTGGGCTGACATCCCATCATTTGCATATAAGGGGCCGGGAAATGTCCTTGTATCCTTGGAACTACAACAGCTGTAAGAATATGAAACAGCCTTGCAAGCAATTAAGTGGTTTTATAGCTTTAAAAGTACGCTTTAATTGTATTTGTATTTATTTAGAGACTCAAAAGAGAGTAACGAGTTTTTAGGGGATTGCGTTTGCTCAAAAAATTACTTAAATAAATATTAATAATTATATATAACCTATAAGCATTTCCTCTAATTTTAAATAAAGTTGCACTGATTTCAACTCACTCTCTCTCGCAATTGAAATGTAATAAGCAACCCCATTAGCAACACATTTTTTCGTGAGGAAGAACACCCAATATGTTTGAAATTCGCTGAATGAAACAGAAGAGGTCTACTATGTGAATTAGAGCAAACAGCGGGCGATGGATTGAATCCGGATCGGAGGGGAACTGGGGAGGTTATTTAATGTAATGCGCTGCGGTGATGAGCGGAGATAGAAGCCATGGGAAATTGGGTCACGCACGCATGTTGTCGCTGCAGTAACACACTACTGACACACTCGCGCGCCCAGCATAGACACACAGATACTTTGGATGGATGGAGATAGAGATACACATCATTAGCCGGCAATGCCAAACTAAAACAAGAAAGGAAGCTAACTTCGGCATGCCGAAGTTTGTATACCCTTGCAACTTACAATTGGATCATTCCACTTCCGTTTCTATGGCAGCTATTTGATATGGTAGCCAATTCTTGATAAAATTAAAAACTCAGCTAAAAATACATTAATTTGAATTCGGAAAACTGTTCTGAGTTAGTTTTTAAATAGACAATTAAACTGCTTACTGAATTTCAAAATAAATTTTTTTTCAAATATTTATTTTACAATTTTAACAATTTAAACACTTAAAAATTATGAAAAAATGTTAAGTTTTTGTTTTCTACCAGACATGGCTAGATCGACTCGGCTGTTGATGCTGATCAAGAATATATATGATTTATAGGGTCGGAAATGACTCCTTCACTGAGTTCTGTGCTTCTGACTGATATTAAACTTCTAATATTTGTCCATAATTTTATAAGATAATTTTTTGGAAAATTAAATCTTAAAAATTTAATAACTAGGCTAAAAATACATTAATTCGAATTCGGAAAACTGCCCTGAGTTAGTTTTTATAATGGCAACAAAACAGCGTACTGAATTTTAATTTATCTTCAAATAAATTTTTTTCAATTTTTTTCTTTACAATTTTACCAATTTAACCCCTTAAAAACATTGCAAAAATTTATAAATTTCTTTTTCCACCAGACATGGCCAGATCGATTCGGCTGCTGATGCTGATCAAGAATATATATGATTTATAAGGTCGGAAATGTCTCCTTCACTGCGTTGCAAACTTCTGACTAAAATTAGAATACCCTGCAAGAGTATAAAAAAAAACACAACCGTACTCCAGTAAAGAGAACCGAAAGACCCCAGACAATGTGACGCGAGAGAGCTGCAGTTAACGGGGGGCGGTGGTGCATGCAAAATAGAAATAAACTAGAGAACAGTGAAGGTTGGCTATGAATAAAAGTGGTTAAATATTTATTGCTGCACTACATAAACAGAAGAAAATAGTACTACTATACTTTTATATCAAAGTAAAATATTATGTAAAATATTAAATATTAATGTATGTATATCACACTAATAAAATTCTTACGAAATTTCACATTATTTTATTTGGTAAATATTCATTTAGGAAATGCCTATACAGTTTCCTTTTTCGATGAATTAAACTTATTTAAGTTTTAGTTTATTATTATAATACAAATTACAAGTTAAATATTAGTAAAAACTTAAAAATATATATTTTTAAATATGTTTTTATAATAAATATAATATAAAATATTAGTAAAAACTTAAAAATATATATTTTTAAATATGTTTTTATAATATTTTATTAATATAATTAATATATATATATATTTTTTTTTTTCAATGTAAACATAAATATTTTTTATGCAATCCTTACTGTACTTCTAATTAGACTTCCCTCTTGCCTACCTTTCTCTTTCCCTCCCCACATCATTCAAATGCAATTCTAACGCACAAAAAAAAGCCCCAGAACAAGAAATTTTTGTAGTTCGCTTCTGGTTATATATTTTTGTTGTCGTTTTCGGTGAGTGGAAAATTGGGTCACTGCATATAATCCACATGTGAGTGCGTATTGTGGTCGATGTTGCAACGATGTTGGCGCTGCCTCAGCTGTTGCGGCCGCTTCATGTTGCTGCCGCTGCTGCTGCTGCTACTGCTGACGCAGTTGATTGCTCATTGCTCCCTTTGATCTTCGCCCCGTTTGTTGTTTTTCTTTCTACGGTTTGCCCTTGCCTCCCACTGGGCGGCAAAATGTTGGGAAATATTCTGAATGCAATCTATCAATCGTTGCTGTTGCTGTATGCAACCACCGAGCGAGCTAAATTATGTAAGAGCAATAAGTCAGCTGGAACTTGTTCAGCCGGAAAAAATTCATTTCAAATAGAACAGAGAACTCTTTCAGCTTGAGCAATTAGAAATACAAAATATAGTTTGTTAAATTTAAATAAGAAGATAGAATTTCTTCTATGATTATTCTACATCAAGATGTTAGTAACTTTTAAAATTAAATAAAATGTTTAAAGTATAAACAACTTTAAGAATAAACAACTTCCTCTTCCATCACAATATTAATTTAAATAACAATAAACTGATAAGAAAAGTGACTTCATAACATCAACGAATTCCACTGATGTTCACACTCCATATAAAATCAAATTTCTCCCAACTTCAGCTGGGAAATCCGAAAAGGACACAATCCTCTTTGGCTTGTCACATCATAATAAAATCACATTCAGTGGCCAAAAACAAGGACCTTCAACCCAATTAACCATAAATTAAATTAAGTAAAGACCGAAAGGAAGAGAGTCCGTCCGGAAGACCAGCGAGTAAACCCCAAAAACAATTTTTGGGAGCCACAATTGTCAATGGTTTTTCTTGGCCTGTTTTTGTTTTTCCTTCTTTTTTCTCTCTCTCTCCTTTATTTATATTTATTTTATGCAGAAGAAAAGTTAAAAAGACTTGCACAATTTAATGGTCACAAAAATAACAACAAGGAAAATCGAGGGAAAAACCAGAGGAGATTCCGAATCAAAGACAGAGACAGAGGAAAGCGTTCATAGGCAATTCTCAGCATTTTCTTTATTTGTTTATTATGCATGAATTGTAAATGTTGAGCCAAAATTGCCGAAATCGTGGGGGCTGAGGGGCAGGATGACGTAAAGTTTTGTGCTTGCAACAGCAACCGGAAGAATTCAATTGTGTGTCAGATGTTTTAGGTTTTTTTGTTGTTCTGATATTATATTTGGGGACGGGGAGGGAAGGGATACTGAAGATTCTGGGCGGGGGTAGCAATCACAGGGCAAAAAGCCAATTGTGAATATTAAAATCTGTGCGGGAAATACTGCTGAGAAAGATATTACATATTTGCATGCGTTCTTTGCGGGAGGGAAAATAAAGATTCTTGAGAAGTCTGTGAAATACTTATAGATTCTGGTTTCTTAAAAGAAACTACTACAAATTTGCATAATTGGAATGAACGGGAAACATATTTTAAATTAATTGATTATTTTTAAAGATTATATTTTATATTATATTTATTTAATGTATTAAATAAAAAAAAGGTCAATTTATTATAATATCTCTTCATTTATTAATTAGAAACATTTAATTTCAAAGGTTTTATGCTATTTTATTTTTTTTATAGGGACCTAAGTAGGCTTATATAAATAGTAAATTCTAAATAATATACAAATATTAAATACTCAAGAATTTAATTGAATTTAATTTTATGTATATTGAATTTCTCCCTATTTTACCCCTTTTTTATTGCTCTCCTTTACCCCCTAAAATCTCCCATCTCTAAACACTTAAATTACTTAAATTTAAGGCAAAGTAAGGGCCCAAAGCCACTGCTCAAATTGTGTGATTAATTTTTCAGGCCCTATATGATTAACAAATTTCCAACGAGACCTTCCTGCCGAAAAACTGAGCTCATTTAAATATGTATATATTTTTTGGGGTGGAGTTGGGAGATGGGTGAGATTCACTAAAAGTTTCGCCGACTGGGGAAAATCGCAGGCAATTTCGATTCCCACGCGTGTACAGTTTACGCCTGCGAACTAATTGCAAATTAATGACTTTGGCGAAACTCACTGTGGCGGCCAAGAACTATGAGATATATTTATTTGCGCATCTTTAAGATACACTCTAGGCCCAGAGCCCTAGGGCTCCAGTTAATCAATCATTTTGTCTATTACATGAGAAAAAAAAAGAAAAGAGGAACAAGAATTACTTCAATCATGTCTGTCAATTTGTAGTTAATTACTTTGGTTCTTCTTTTCGAGCTTCCAACGATCTGCAGCTGGGAGGCAAACAGAGACGGCAACAGCGGCCGCCACATTGCAATTTCAAAACAGTGCGGCCATCTCTTTCTCCCCCGTTATCTCAGCCAAAGTTGCATCTGTATGCGCCAACTGACCGTACAGCTGTAGTGTGTGCGAGTATGCGTGTGTGTATCTGTGTGAGAACAAGCTTTTTGCGCATTATTGGAGACCCGAAGATTCTCATTGGATGCGCAAAAATGGCGATTTGAGGCATTGCGAAAATATGCAAAAATATCAATGGAAAGATAGTGCAGATTGATTTGTGCCAAATAATGGCAACAAATTAATGTTTTCAATTCTTTATATATATATATATAAATATATGTATATATATATATATTCTTCTTATATTTTATAAATAATAAATAAATCACTTTAGTATTTTAGGATTACGTGAGAAAATAACAAATGGTCCAAAGGCACAAATAATATAATCTGAGTTTCAAAATATCTTCTAAAAATATAGATGAGAAAAAAACATTGTCCATCTTCAATCATATTAAAACAGTCTTTATTTTAACAAACTTATTGAATTACAAATATAAACATAAAATTACAAATGGAAAACCATTTTTGAATGATTAAAATGTAAAAAAACTTGATCCCCCGCTGAAGTTTACAACTTAATCGTTTAAACAAATTAGTGCCTCATCCATAAGCCCATTAAAATTGTATTTGTTAAACATTTATCACTGACTTTATTGAAATTTTAAACACCAAAAAATAAATACAAATATTTGCTAAAACAAAGAAGAATAATTAATGAGAAGATCTTGAAAACTTAACCGCGATCTCAAGATCAGATCCAAAAACAAATTTTACCAAGAATTTCCCTCAATGCAAAAAAAAACAAAAAACCGAATTCGAAACAAGTTTTAACACTAAAAATAAAATCTAGGAAATTGTTGGGGCTACTGGTGATATTCTTGCTATTTTTGTTGTAGTTTTTTTGTTAATCTTTGTCGACGAGCTGCGTGGACATGAAATTTATGGGATGTCAAAGGGCCATAATCTCTCCCAAAAGTGCGAAAGAGTGAGCGAGACGGGCAGTCAGAGGGAGAGAACGACAGAAGGGGGGAATGGGGCAACGCGGGGCGGTACGGGGGCAGAGAGGGTGCGTTGGATTTTCGGCGCGTGCAATGAGAGCCGAAATTTTCAAGCTTTGCGCTCACGCATTCGCTCTGCCGCCCTCCGCTCCCACAGCCCCCCCCCCGTCGCACACGCACGCACTTCGCTGATTACCTCATCGCAGCGAATGTCAGCGCAAGGCAAAAGGCGAAAAGCAAAGGCAGCACACAAAGCGGAATAGCAACAGCAGCGAAGCATAGGCTCGGAATGCGTGCGCATAAAATTTGGGAAGGGGGTTGCTGGGGCCAAACGAGCGGGGTAACGGGAGGGGGGGCTGACGGTGTCACAGGAAAGGTCGCGCAAATAGTGCAGCACAAAGTTTAAAGTTTGAGATACATTTATAAATAAATGTGGAAAAGAAAATAACTATACAAATAATTTTGTGGAATATAATAAATGAATCTAAAATAAATATTTAAAATATTTCTAAGAAATGCGAATTTTAATTAATTTAATTTAATTTTAATAACCAAAATTACTTTTATAAATAAATATAATAAATTTAAGTATAAATAGAATTGTTCTATAACTTAAAAGGATCTTTAAAAGTATATAATATTTTATAGATAATTTTGTAATCCATTTTCTAATGATATATACGAAGTTTTTAACTGCATAAAAATATATTATGATTTTAATAAAGCTTTAATAGCTCTACCTACAACCCTTAATAATTATTTAATTAAAACAATATTCTTCCACAAAACAGAGCTTGGAAAATGTAAAATTATCGTAAAAATAATGTTAACTGAATTCAAGCTCTATTTTTTTGCCCGCCACTGTACGCTGCGCCTGCTGCGATCTCGTTGCTGGCTTCTGCGTTTTGCGCTTTGCTTTCGGCTTTTGTTGTAACTTTGGACGCGGACTTGGATTTGGATTTGGAGCCGAGCCCAAGAACTGGTCCAGGCCGGCAGCATTTGAATTAATGATCCATTGTTGTGGCCGCTGCTTCTTGTTCTGCTGGCTTCTGCTGCTTCTTCCTTATGTGCCACTTCATTTTTGGTTTCTTTTTCTATTTAGCTTTATTAATATATTTTTTTTTTTTTCTTATGGGGTAGGTCATTCTGCCTGCTGCCTTGTAAATGCCGGAAATGTAGCTTGTTTGTACGCGCTGGATTAGTTTTGTAATTTTTCATTACAAGTCGCAGTTACAATCTGGGCCTAGGCTTTCCACCATTTTGCATTTTACCACTTCTTTTGGGTTAGCTTTTTGTAATTTTTGTTGTATTTTTTTTGCGCTGAAGTGGCAATTAATCAAAAAAACTGGAAGGCATAGAAATCCCATAAATCACACAACCAAAAATGGGTGTGTGTGTGCTGCACTCCTGGGCCACCTTTCATCGGGTCCGAGTTGTGGTCCTCCTTTCATGGTTTTTCACGCAACGCGGAACGTATATAACATAATTATACTAATTTGCATTTCAAGGATGGTGGATCAGGGAATGTGGAAAATGTGCGTAAAAACTATTGTATTCATAAATCAAACAAGTGGGGGACAAATATGGGGCAGGGACTTATGAAAACAATTTGTAGATGCTCTATAAGAATTATTTATTAAAGATAAGGGGTTTTATTTTTATGATTATGTTTATGTTATTTTTTAAATCAATAAATTTTATTAATAGAAATGTTTAAATATATTAAACAAAAAATTTATCAATTTAAAAAAATATTTTGTATAAGAAAAAATAAAAATTTATAGAGTTCTTGCAATTTTTGAAGAAAACGAAATTTTTTTTATAGGTTTATAGAACATTTTGGATATATGAAAAATATTTGATTAATTATCAAAGGATTTTATGATGTAAAAAAAAATATTAAATGTCTTGCAATTCTTTTAATACATCTTAAACTTGTGTCCTTTCATTGGGTTCTTTTTATTAAAAACGATTTTTTATTACTTTTGAATTTTAATAGTGAATGCTGTAATATATATAATGTTTCCTAATTTAAATGTTATATTAATTTTTATTTTATTGTATTTTTTTTAACTTTTACAAACTAAAGTTGAATTCTGTTTCAAAATTAATTAAGTTATTGACAATATTTATAAATATCTGAATTTCAAATATGTTTTAAACATTGAAATAAATATCCTTAAAAAACGAATGCTTAAAACTAAAAAACTAAAATAAAGCATACACATATTTAATTATTTTTTCTGTCTTATTATTTATATTTAAGCCAACATACCCCATAAATACCCTCTTCTACCAACAAACTAATTCTTAATTTTACAAAATCATATATCAAACCTTCAGCAAGGGGTTTTTCCAGTACGTGCACATATGTTTAGCTGCGCCCACTAAAAAAAAACGAACTAAAAAAACGAAACTATAATCACAACTCGAACAATAACAAAACCAACGCGGCGTATGCGTAATATAATTCTTTGTTCAAGCACGCAGGTCACCTGCTGCTGCAGGACACCGGACCCCCTTCCCCTCCACCTTTTCCAGGGTTTTCCTCCTGTTTCTTCCATTTTCTTCATACCTCCTATTAGTTAATGGCCAAATGGCATTCAAAATCATGGCACACATACGCCATGTGGGACGTCGGCCAGCCCACGGAAAAAATTTCCCTTTTTAATTTTATTATTTTCACATAAATTTTCGGGGGGTTGGCAGTGGCAGTAGTTAATTTGTCCTTTTTTTTATTGCATTTTAATGGAAATTTTTTGGTAGGTAACATGCATGAAATAATTTGCGCGTTGCCTCCTTCTGCGTTAATGTGCACAAGTGAAATAAAAATTCATTACAAAAATTAAATAATTTCATTATTTGCTGCTGAGCTGCGTTTGCCAAGCCAAGCCTTACGGCATCGGGCTCAATGGGTATTTTTATAGGAAAATTGCGTTTTCATTTATAATTTTGTTGTTGTTGTGCTTGGTGTCGTGTCTTAGCCAATTCGCTGAAAGGAGGTGTGGCAATGGTATAATAAAGGTATTGCAGGTTGGTCTGTGAAATGTGCCAACGGAAATAGTTGTGTATTTTTTGGTATCTAAGAAGAATAAGTTTGCCATTTGATCGGAAAAGCCAATCTAAACGAGATTTTAATCGGTTTATTGAGAAGATTAAGATTGAATTAATTGTCTTGTGATGTATATATGATTTTTGTTTGAAAATTAATGGGAATTTTATAAGGAAGAAGAGGTTTTCGATTATATTTATATTTTCAATTTAATTTATTAAGTGCAGTTAATTGCCTTGTAATGTATTTACGGTTGCTTTTTAAAATGAATTCAATTATTAAGAAGCGGCTTTCGATTATATTTAATTTTGTAATTTAATTAAATATTTTTTCTTCGAAACTACATACTTGTTTTTGCATTTTACCATAATTTAAAAAAGTCAATTGATAAGATAATTATTGAATTAATGTCCATCCTTAAATTATTGACAATAAATTATAATATAGTCTTTATGAGTGGGTTTTCCAAGATATTTAAATATATACTTTAATAAAATATTTTTGCTTCGGAACTATATATTTTTATATTTCCATAATAACTTTAATAGTTCTTTTTAATGGTTATAGGTTAGGTTTTTTTTTAATTTATTAACGCTGCTTCTGAGCTATTGTTATTTCTTTCAAAATTTAGCCTCACTTGAACTCCAGTTTTTAAGCATCATTCCAGCTTTAAAACGAATTAAATTCCATACCAACAATTGAGCTATAAATTCTCCTCTTTTATAGTTTTTAACACAAATTTGTAGTCCATAATTTTATAGCTCCTTCATTTGTTTTTTCCTGCTTCCATATTTGACGATTTAACGATTATAACAGCTTTCTGCTCATGCCAAAATTTTCGACAAACAAAAATATGATAATAAAGTTAAGAACCAAATTTATATATTGAAAAAAAAAAACAACAAAAACACAAAAAAAAATCATTCAAATTAGTTCCCCAGGAGGGGAAATGATGTGAAAAACAAGTCCAGTGAAAGGGAAAGGAAGTGCCGAAACCGAAAGCAAAACCAATCCAATCAGGCTGAAGGAAATGTGCAAGTGGTGGCAAAAATCGCTGACTGAGAAGGAAACCGATGGAAAACTAGGAGAGGAATTTCCCATGCCAACTTGGGCCTAGGAAGGAAGCAGGAATCCTGGCGCCTACTGACGGCCCATAAAAATAACACAGCACACAAACAGCAGCGGCACAAATCTCATCTATATAGTTTTTATGTACGACTGTGTATATGCTGTGTGTGTATTTTTTCATGCGCTTGTTTTTAATCTTTGACTTGTTTTTCGCCTACTTTCTGGACCAACAAACAAATTTCCTCTTCGCCCCAGACAATGTTATTGCATTCTGGCGACGCTGGAAATTTTCGGCGGTGGTGGAATGGGTCTGGGTTAATGGTTAACTCACTGCCAGCATAAAATGTCCACAATACTATAGATCTGTGTCTGTGGTGCACTGGGTCTGACATTGCCCTTGTCCCGGGCAACTCCCCCTCTGTTTGTGACAATTGTGGGGAAGCCTATCTTGCTGCCTTGGTAGCCAGCCCCCGTCGACGCCAGTTGGCCATTAAATTGATAAGCAAAGAGGGCCAAAACAAAAAAATATATATATCTATGAAGCAAGCAAGAATTTTTCTTAGCCAACTGCAAGGAGGGATTCGGTGGAAAAGAGCGAGGAAGTTCCGGGGGTTCAGACACGATGCCAGGCGACTGATAGAAAGTCAGGGAAAAGTCTTTTTTGGAGAGGGGTGCTAAGAAAAGCGGGGTATGTTATTGGGAAACTGCTAGGTGTAAGTCAAAGTGAATATTTTTTAGTTTAAGTTTAGGCAAGGCATAAGCGAAAATAGTGAAAAGGATATGGAAAGACTGGATAGTTAAGAATAATAATTTTTGGAAATTAGAGCGAACTCCTTCAGTACATTTTTGATCGTAATTTGGCTTAAACTCATCGGATTTCGGTGTGGTTTGGTTTTTTCTTCTTAGTTTTTAATGGAGAACATTTCTGCATTTAAATCTCGATTTCTAATTTTTGGCCAATTTTTATCCAATTTTTGTCAATTTTGACGATGTAACCCCTTTAATTTTTTGGGTATATTTTTTGCTCAAAAATCTCGAACATCTTCAGTAGTTTTTTGATCGTAATTTGGCTTAAACTCAACGGATTTCGGTGTGGTTTGGTTTTTTCTTCTTAGTTTTTAATGGAGAACATTTCTGCATTTAAATCTCAGTTTCTAATTCTTTGCCAATTTTTTTCCAATTTTTGTCACTTTTGACGATGAAACCCCTTTAATTATTTTTGTATATTTTTGGCTCAAAAATCGAGAATTTTTCAGTAGATTTTTTATCGTAATTTGGCTTAAACTCAACGGTTTGTAGTCTGTTTTGGTTTTTTCTTCTTAGTTTTTAATGGAGAACATTTCTGCATTTAAAACTCGATTTCTAATTTTTGGCCAATTTTTGCCAATGATCCAATTGTAAGCTGCAAGGGTATACAAACTTCGGTGTGCCGAAATTAGCTTCCTTTCTTGTTTTGCTTTTATTTTGTTTATTTATTTACTCTTCATTAGATAATTATTATTCTAGTCTCTAGATCAAGAAAAAACCCCTAAACACGGGTTTGCTTTCTCCCCTAATAACCTCTAGCTTCCAAAAAGTATTATTTCCCATTATTAAAGATATATTATATATATTTTTTTATAAGTAAAAATACATCACTGAAAACCAACCCACCTTCACCACTTGTATCTCCTGTGGATTCTTCCAAAACTTCCTCCTCGGAGTGTGGGCGCACACTTCAAAAACAACTTGCCAATAAATGTCAAAAATATAAAATGGCAATAAAAAACAGGACTGTCAAGGCCAAAAGTTCTACTGACAGGGCCAAGAAGCTGGAGAAGAAAGAGAAGCAGGACTGCTGCCAGGAATCGCACACAAAGACATTAACATGTGGCACACATTTACCACTGACCGCCGAAGGCAGGAAGCGAAAGTCAATGACAGAATAAACCGGAGGGATACAAAGGACTTTATTTCAATTGAGACGCGGTTGGGGTGGGCTGGCAAACCAATACATTAAGTACTTCCTCGACCAACTCATCCCCAGTCTCAAGGCCCGGCCACATCTCCTTACAAATTGTCGCCTTAATAATGCCAATGACAACTACAAACAACAAGAACAATTGACGGCAAACTTATCCCCCAAGAAGAGGAGGCGAAGATGTCAGTTGATCAATAAGGATAATGATTTTTGTCGAGCGTTTTTTTCTGTTTATTTTTATTTGTATCTTTATTTTGTGGTTGGTACTTAGAAGGTGGAGTGAAAGCAAGGCAATGGGTCCTTTGTTTTAATTACTTTAAAGGGATTAAGAACTCTGGAAGTTTTAGAAATAAATATATTAAAGCTTGGGAAGACATTAACATAGCTTTTATTATCAAATATAAATATACAACAGAAGTTTTCAAAAAAATATGAATGCATAGACTCTTAAATTATGAACTTATGCTTATAATTCCTTATGATATTTAAACTATTTTACTCAAAAAATGTTTTAAAAAATTTGAATTTAAAAGAATATTTTATTTTAATTTAAAAAATATTTTTTTTTCTTAAAAAACCTTACCCACTACTCTTATTTAAGCCAATTATTGCAGCTTTCGTTAAGACAAGAAAGAGAACGCAGCGCAGGAAGAGAGTCATTGCTTAAGAGTGCACTCTTCGTTCAGTTCAACGATAGCAAGAGTGAACTGCGCAAGCGATTCGTTCAAATGGTTTGCATCTCGAATAATCTTAGTCGTTGGAAATTAAAAAAATTGCAGAGCGAGAGAATTGGTTGTTACAAAAAAAACTAAAATTGTTAGCCAATTAAAATGCGGAAATGTTGAGAGATTTATTTTGGCCGATGATTTTTCTCAGGCCTGCCATAGTTTGCAGTGTCACTTTTGTTGTTATAATGCTAACACACACCCATACTATGTGATATCTTCAGCTTTATATAAAATGCGTGTGTGTGTTTGCCATATAATTACCGGTTATTGTACGCCAAAGCTGCGACCTTACGCACAAAAAAAAGGCAACAAAAAATGCGTGTTGTGTTAACTACAAAAACTCAAGCTCAAACTCATAAGCCAGCAGCAGCAGCAGCAACATCCACAACCGATCTCAGGCTTCTCGCACGCTTGGCAACACCACAAAATGTTTGAACACTGAAATGAATTTCTGGTTTTCTGGTCATTTTGGGCCTAAAACCGAAGCTCTTGGGTCGAGCAAACATCAAGCCAGAAGGGAGCAGGCCGGAAAGCAGCACGCAGAATTTTATGCGCTTGGCAAAAGATTTCGATTTCGTTGTCTCTTCTGTCATTCGCAGTCTTCTGTCTTCGGTCTTTGGTCTTCTCTCTTATGTTCGCCTCTTGACGCTTCGTCATTCGCCGCACGCTTTGGGCTTCACTTTCGTAGTTCAAGATTTGGAGGCATAGGCTTCTATTTCAAAAGTTTAGCTTGGTGGGTCTTGCAGATGCGCTACATTTGTTCAGAAAATTTATAAGGAACTAGAGGAAAAGTTTTTGAGGTATTCAATTGGAAGCTTACAACTAGAAAAAGCCAATAAACAATTTTTTTGTGTTAATTAAAAAATATAATATATTTATTTCATAGAAAATTTAAGTAAAATGTTTAACTTATATCACCATTCTATATTTGTCTATAATTAATTTTTAATTCATTTAAGTTCAATTAATTTTAACTAATGCACATATTCAGAGGTGCTGCCGAAATCTCAAGTGATTTAAAAAAATATTTAAAATTTTACTAAAAACTAAGCTTTTTGTATTTTTTTCTTTTTACGTTTTTTTTTTATATTTTTTACATCTTTATTTTTAGTCAATAAATAAAATTATATGAATAAGTTAATATAAAGTGTTACTTATGATATCGTTGCAGCGGATTTGAAGTTGTTGAAATGGTTGGTGTATAATAATTTTGCATACTTTTAGAGAGATTTTTAGGTGTTCTAAAACTTATTGTAAGTTATATAGCGGACAAAATATTAAATTTTTTATTTTTTCATACTGATATTCAGTTCCTATGATTGTTTCAATTATCGCTTTAGGTTAATCTTTTTGTAGATTATTGTTTTGTATAAACAATTTGGAATTGCTTAAAAATATAAATAAATAAATAAGAATTATAAGAGATCTTACAGAAGTATAATATACAAAGTACTAAATACTTATATTAACACCATTAATTATAATTTTTTAATATTATTTTAATTTTTTATTTCTTAAAGATGAATTTGTTAAATTTAAAAAGAGTTTGCTAGAAATTCTAAAATTGGTAATACATTTATTTAAAGTTTAAAACCCTGCTTAGAAGCGCATTTCCATAGGCTTCTATAACCATCACCGAAAAGCTTCAGCAACGCATAATTTTGTCGGCTTTTTTTTCGGTTGCCTTCAAGTGCCATGCGCCTATGGCTGCTAGGCCTAAGTGTGTGTGTGTGTTTGCGTATTTGTATCTGTGTGTGGAGATATCTCATAGCTGAAACTACAATGCACAATGGTGTGCGTGTGCGTTGCTCATATGCGTAACGCATTTTCGGTTCCCTTCTGTCCCGCTCTAACGCATTTTGCTCAACAAAAGCTCTCACACACAAAATTTATGAAAAAAATTAACGAATCTTTAAATAAAAAAAAAACAACAACAAGACCTACAATACACAACTACAAGTCCAAGCCAACTCAAGGTTATGTTCAGGGCCTATACGCATCGCATCGACAAATGAATTTCAGTCAGTCGAATTTTTTCGGCATTATTTTTTTTCTCGGATTTTTGGTTAGTGCGTTTGTTACGCATATTTCTTATGCGTCTATATACATTTATATATTTATATATAAATATACATACACATGGCGTTTTTTCAGCTTCTCTATGTGTAGTTTTTGCAGCTGCTAATCAAAATGCTTAATGCTCTTGGGCCGCTGACTGTAATTTATAAATGCCCAACTAGCTTGTCTCTTTTTTCCTCTATTATTTTTTTTTGCGAGGAGTTTGGGTAGTTCCCAGCGATACGCATTATTTACGCAACTGATTTGTATTTGCAGTGCAAACTATATAGTAAACACATGGTCTGGGGTTAGTTTTTAATGGAGATGTAGAGCTATGTATATATTTAGAGGGATGTATTCAGAGATATATAAAGATATATGTACATAGGAATACAAGCTTATAAATGTTGCTTATAATTTATGCCTGTACCAAGCTCTATGCCAATTAGCTTTACAATTGATATGTTCATTTATAAAGTTGCCAATTAGAAAGACATTTGTTTGAGAAGCTAATTATAATTTACTTTTGACATTTTAATTAGAAGATTGCAAATGAAATGCAAGCAACATTGTTACGCCCTTAATTAAATACAAAAAAATGGTACTAAGATATTTTTTAACAGTTAATTAAACTGAGAAACAAAACAGTAAAATCTGTAAAATATTTGTGTACTATAAAAATATTGGATTAAATAAAAACTATCATTTATTTGATATTTATTTAGTATACAAAACAAAACAGTAAAATCTGTAAAATATTTGTGTACTATAAAAATATTGGATTAAATAAAAACTATCATTTATTTGATATTTATTTACTATACAAATCTTTTAGACAATATTATTTATCAGCTGCAACTTTATAATCTTGTAAAAATAAGAAAAGCAAACAAAATAAACACCCTAATTTCTAAATAACTAATGACCATTAAAAAAATATTCAATTTATCAAACATACCGTGTTTTTAAAGCTGAAATGTTTAATAACTAATAATTACAATTGTACAAATAATAACTCATTTATAACTATTGATTTTCCTTGACTTAAAGAAAACCCTAACTTAATTATTCAACTCTAATTGTCACGTATTCAATCCAATCAATTGTAATTCATATTAATTTCTCACACCCTATCTTTTAAGCACTTTTCCCATATACATTTTTTATCTAAAGCTTACAAGCCCAATTACAGTAATTAACAACTTGTTTATCTGACCCCGCCATTTATTGAATTTTCAAAAAGACCTTTAAAGTCATACCTAAAAGCCGCTTGACTTCCCTTCCTCGATCATAAATCGAGCATCGAAACTATAATTTAATGAAAACGCATATGGCCATAAAACGTGGCCAAACAAAAGCTTGAGTTAATCGAATGGCGCATTAAGAAAAATAATATAGATTTCGATATCAGATATTTTACACCAATATGCTCACGTGCATTGGACATTTCAACGGTTTTCCAATGGCCCTGCAACGGGCCAGAGGTCACAAACCGAAAACCGAAACCCGAAAACTGAAAATTCAGGGGCCAATCGAATGATAACCTTGAAAACAGCCGACAGGTTACAAGTTTTACGGCTCAATTTAAATATTTTAACAGTTCGGAAACAATCATTGCACGCTACAAATTTTTATAGGCTTTTTTCGGGGGAAATCAGATATTAGATATTTTTGAGGCGTACCGAAGACAGCTGTTGACACTCTCAGGCTTTCAAGGAAATTGGTCAGAAGTGATTTCTTCTTTTATAATTGAATATAACTATTTTTAATAAGGTTTAAGTTAAGGGTTTGCAGGAGAGTTTAGCTTTTAAAATAAATTAAAGTACAGGGTTGAAGTTAAAGTAATACAAAAATCAAAAGTATTTTTGGAAAAGCTTAATTCTAAAACTTTTAATGAAAATGCAGGTTGAAATTAAAATTATGTGTAAATAAATTTGTATTGCTTTAAAAATTAAATTGAAACTACAAGCTTGAAGCTAAATAAAGGTAAAAAGGCCTTAAGGAAGCCTATTTATTAAAGAATTTATTTATTAATGATTGAATATTATTTTGATAAATTTGTATTAATACAAAAAAATCATAAATATTACTAATGCTAGTACAAATAATGTTTTAATAACAGAAAAGAGTTTTTTTTTACTAAGAAATAAATAAATAGGCTTTAAGAGCTTCTTGATTTCTAGTTTACAAAAAAATTTATAAGTATAATTTTGTTTCTATATTTTGTTGTAATAATTTTTAACAGCTTTAATCTCTCTCAACAATAAGATGGCGTTGGGAAACGTGTTCGTTGCCGAGTGCGGAAATGAGTTGGGCTCGAAATTCGAATTGAAAAAAACAACAAAAAATACTTTATTGAAGGGCTAAGGTCTCCGACACCATCGCCTACAAATACAGAAATAAATTTAATTGATATACGCATTGATAGCACAGCTCTACGAAGCACACCAAGTTGTCGATTGTTTCTGTTGATTTTTCGTTCGCCGGTGAAGGGCATTTTCATATGACTTTTCGGTGGGGGCAAACGAGATGGAGATACAGCAGGGGCCCTTAAGAAAAATGTGTGTGTGTGTGTTTGTGTCTGTGTTTCTTGTGATAGTGTTCAAGGTCACTCCATTGTCGATTTGTGGCTCGTTTTTCCCTTTTCTAGCTGCGTTTACAACGACAGCACACAAAGCACCCAACGAAATTAAGGAAAACCTGCAGCTCAAACATAGATGAAGTCACCTTACAAATATTTGGAATTGCAAGGTCAGTTTTTTATTGGTCTTTATTTTTGTGGTCGTGCTTGATAGTTAAGAATCTTTGTTAGATGGATAAATGTTTTGTAATCTTGATAAATATGCAGCGATAAAACCGGAAACTGATTAATGATGGTAGAAGAATCTGAAAAGGGTAGCGAATTGAAGGATTATATTGTTAAATCGTTAGAAAGTGTATGAATTTAAATTTGGGAGATGGATTTAATAAGTCTTTTTATTTTATTGAAATAGTTTATATTTATTTGATTTTTAAATGCTAAATATATATATTTAATTTTATCTAGCTTGAAAAAAATGAGATATTTATTTTAATTATCTTTGTTCAGACAAGATTTTTGTATAGTAAATTAAAAATAAATTTTAATTCTTTTATTTAGTTAAATAATATTTATAATTATCTTAAATATTAATAATTAGCAAAGCTGGATTTTAGATGGCCAAATTATAGATAAACCCTTTCTTAAAACCATATTATTTGGAAATTTGTATCTGAAAACTTAAGCTTTTCGAGAAGAAACTAACTTTCTTTCTCCCTAAAAAAGGTTAAAGAGTCGCAATCTCACCGCTTAACTCCCTAGGATTTTCTTTGATTTATTTAATTAGCCTTAACCCGCTGAAAGCTAATCTAGAATCTCTAAATTAGAACGCTCCCTTGCAGGTCCTTATCGAGTCCATCAAAACTGTCAACTGTAAATCAAAAACCCATAACTCAGGGAGACACTCACCGGGTAATTAGTGGGCCCATAATTAAGCTGTAAACAAAAGTCGAGAGCAAAAGGCCAAAACAATGCATTTGCCTAAGCCAAGACACGAAGGTGCCGAGCTCAAAGAAATCTGCCCACGCAAATGGATATAAAAATGAGCATATAAATGTACATATATATATGTACATATTTATAAATATATTTTTATACTTTTTTTTTTTATATTTGTCACCATTAAATGCTGTAGTCCAAAGCGAAGCTCAACAAATCAAAGTCAATGCAGAGTAGCCACAAACAGAAGCTCAAAAGTGGGTTACAGGCAAAGAAAACTCTTTGGAGTTTCATAAAAATAATAATTAAGACACAAGAAATAATATTTTAAACCATTTTGGGTTTTATATTTGAAGAGAAAATATATTTAAGATACAACAATTAATGTTTTGTAAGCTAAATTTAAAATGAATTCAAAGTTGTTGAATACTTTTTTGAAATTCAAATAGCTACCTAAAATTATTTTTCTGTTCTTATTAAAAATAAATTTTAAGACACAATAAATAATATATTCAAAATTTTGTTTATTATATTTAAGGAGAAAATAAATTAAAGATACAAAAATGTATGTTTTGTAAGCCAAATTTCAGAGAAATTCAAACTTATTAAAGACTTTCTTGAAATATAAATCCCTTTCTTTATAGAATTATTGTTCTGAATACTATATATATTTAATATCTCCTATAAGTTTCTCTCAGTGTGCACAGACAAAACTGGTATAAGAGAAGGGAAGCAACCCCAAGAGAGGAAAAAAGAAAATCGCGTGCTTGTCACACCTACAAAAATGCCACAGCGAAAGCAACAAAAAACAAGACGACAGACGACAGACGACGATGGCAAGGCAAGTGTGAATGTGTAATTAAATTTTATGAAATAGTCGTGTATGTGAGCTGTGTGTATTATGTGTCTAATTCCACCCACACACACTCTTCCCCCCTTTTCATTTCTCTGGTATCCCCCTTTTCCTAACCCAAAACAAACGAAAACCTTTTTCAATTCATTCCGCGACTTTTGGCACGCCCGCCGAAGCTTCCCCATTACCAGGAAAATATACGATTGTGGGTTGAATAAGTGCGTTTTAATGAGTTTATGTACATACGTAGGTATGTAAGCACGAGTGTTTGATTTATGTTTATGCTACAATTATAGCACGATTACAGCACAGATATAACACAACTACGATGTTAATGTTCTGATTGTTAGAAAGTGTTAGCGGAATATAGTAACCAGGCTTTGATTCGTTTATTTAAGTGTAACTTTTTACACCGCTTAATTTATATATTTTTAAAATTAAATAATATATGTATATATTTTCAAAAGTGTAAGAAAAGAGATCATTGGACATTTACCTTTGAAGAAATTATTATTTGATTATGCAATTTTCTATTACAATGCATATTACAATTTGCAAATAAACTTAAATATAGGAGTTTATTTATAAAATAAAATAAGCAACGGTCTAATCGCTATCACAGACCACCCATTTCTCCAAATACTATACACCTTCTACAATACTTTGTCACTTCTGTCTGCCTTTTAGGCAATTCACTAAAAATACTCACTTCAAAATATCCACAACAAAAATCATTGCAAAATTAACGAGTAGGCGAAAGAAAGACCGAAAAAGCATTAATCAAATCGAGGGAAGCAGCAACAATATAAAAATTAACCAACAAATTTGACAGCTGTCATTTGAGACACGCATTTGCAGCTTCTTTCTCCCTCAAAACTATTTTAAGTCTGTGTCTTTTTCTCATGCAGCTTACGCACTTTGAGTAGTGTAATAGAAAACCACAAAAATACAACATTTTTTAAGCATCGCCTGTCATTAGCACTAGCGGAAATATTAAAAAAAAAAACGAAACAAATACAAAACCAAAATAAAACACTTTCAAAGTCATAGGCTCATAAAAAACAAACAAGTAGAAGACGCACTGCCGGATGTCAGGTCTATATATTAAAATAAAATATAAATCATACGCACCTTTAAAATGGTATTAGTTATTTAAATAAATAAAATCTTGTATGTGTAGAAATACTTTAAAGAATCCAAATAAATGTTGTTCCCAAATCAAATCTTAAATTAATTATTACGCACATGCAATTTTAGGAAACCGAAATCTAGCAAACCATAAGACCTCACATATGTTTGCGCATAAATTCATATGTATAGGTATATATATAGTATTTATTATGACTATATCTTTGAGCACCCCGCTGCGTTCCATTATCAGACACACACACACACACTCTCACTCGGAGCATGGATCACACGCACTATACACACACTGCGTATAGCCTCGGTCATAGAACAACATTCAAGGTTAGAGGGTTACTGACTTTGAAAAATGCGATAGAGGCAATTTGATTCTTTTTTATACATTTTTTGTTGTTTTTTATATTTTAATTTTTTTTTCTGTCGTCTTTCGAGAGCAGCAGCGGGCGAAATAACAACAATTTAATTGAGCCTTTTCGCATTTTCGATTCTTCAGTCGCAGTGCGTAAAGAAATAGCAAAAGATATGAAAACAACGAAATGTCATAGAGCACAGAAGGAAGCAGAAAGATATGGGGGAGATATAGGTCCAAAGAAAATGAATGGAAACTATAATAGAGAGAGAGGGAGAGAGAGAAAGAGAGAGGGAGAGAGGGAGAGATAGAGAGAGAGAATCAGAGAGCTTGAATTTAAGAAGGGAATGTCCGAATGTAGAGTACTTCCGAAATTGATTTCTTATTTTTTGATTATTTCAGTTATATTCTTATTAGTTACATAACTTTATAAGTATTAAGTTTTTAGAAAAAATATAAAAATAATAGTGATACGTCCCCTTGAATATACCCTTCAAAAATGTTTGATTACAGGGTAGTAAAACTGAGGCACAAATAATAATGACAGGTAGTTTGGCCTATGAGCCTCCCTTTTCGTTTGTGATTCTGAGTTTGTGTGCGTGGGACGCTGCAGGTAGCCGATACACAGATATAGCCTTTGTTCCCTTGTTCCCCCCCCCCCCAACAGTTGTTGTTTACTGGAATAATTCTCATTGCCCTGCCTTCACACGCACTTTCGTAAACAACTTTTGGAGCCAGATTTTTAGCTTTGGTTCTTTTCGCTTTTTTTGTAGTGCAAAATGGTTCTAGCCCTGTGTATGTGCAAGGGGAATGGTGTTATTCGGTTTAAAAATGGCAAAGGGGGAACTATTTTGTTGAAATTTGTTTTCTTTTTTGTGCTGGGCATCATGTGACTGGCGACTGGGGACTGTGATGAATGCGTGCTGCCCAAAATGAATTGGAGTGAGCTCATTTTACAGAGCGAGTTGGGATTTTTTATGCGTTTAATGTCAACTAATGAAATTTGTGTGAAACTTTTTTTCTTAAAGGCAATTAAAATTATGAGTTAAAGCAACATATTTATTATTTTATATTGTTTATTTATTTATTATTTTATATTTATTTTTTTCATTTGTAACACAGATTGCATAAAAAATTGATAAGGAAATGAATAGCAGAAAAATCACGCATACGCCATGTTGTTAAGAAAGGCATTACAATTTATTTTTAGTCAGGAACTCAAATAAATAACTGAATAAAATAAAAAATCGCCTAAATACGATTTGAAGTCTTATATAAAAGTTAATTTAAAAGAAAAACTGGCTGTACAATTTGGGTTAAGAGCAAAAAAGAGTCCTTAATTTTTTAAATTGTTCCATTGTTCCCGAAAATTTTAGCTTATTTTTCTTACTTAATTAATACCCAAATTTACTTACATTATTTTAGAAAAATGACTGCAAATCGATAAAAGTAGTGGCAGTAGCAATCGGAATATTACTCATACGCCGCATAGGCTGCACACGCAAATTGGGGAAATAAAATAGAGAATAACAAAGCACTTGGCGAACAACCGGCCGCTAATGTCAGGCGTTGACTGCTCGAGTGTCGAAAAATTTCGCCACGAGGTTATTGCACTTTCTAAAAAGGGGGAAAAAGAACAAATACCGCCAACAATCATGGCATAGAACTATCAGGGTAAAAAAGTCGAGAAAAGGCACCTAGAAAAAGTCAGTAGGCGACGCAGCGCAGTTTTTTCTTGGTGTTGGTGCAAAATGTATGAAAAAAATTCCATCCATGATCAGCATAAATACGCAACACGCGCACAAACACACACTTAAGAGAGCCGCTCACACAGACACGCTCGCCTAAAAGCAGCAAAAAAGCGCAGCGAAGAACGCACAAAAGCCGAAGCATTCTGACGAGCGACGAGCAACCGAGCGACCGCCTTCGGCAAATTCGTTTTGCCGCTGTGTGTGTGCGCCCGAAAGTGCGTGAGTGAATGTGTGTGTGTTTGCTATAAGTTGGTGTGCGGCATTTGTTTTTCTAAATTTGATGATGCAATACACGCATTCTGCCGACGCCATGCTGCCAGCAACAGCAGTTCTCAGTACAGTCATGCCTGGCTAAGGGAAATTTTAGGGTATGGAGAAAAGCAGTATCAAAGAGTAATATAATTTTTGTAAGTGGTTTTCGGCAAGTAAAAACTACATTTCCATTCAAAGACAAAACTTTGTATGCCTATATCACTGAACTATACATTTTATTTTCTTATTCTACGATCTTTACTCCTATCTTTATTTTCTTAATTTTAACATCAAGTTCTCTTTATCTAATTTCCCCTATACTTGTTATTGGCTTTTTACATCTTGGCACACACACACCTTCCTTATGTTCCCCCAACTCTTTCGGCGATTGTTCCTTTTTTGTTTTTATTATTGCTGCCTTCTTAACACGCACTCTGCACTTTGCCTTCTGCGACTGTTTTAATTTATAAAAGAAACATGTGAGAATGGCGAATGTAAGACGAATTTAGAAAGAAGTAGGGAGGGTGGAAGGGAGGAAACTTGGATATAACGAAAAAGAGGAAGACGAAGAATGGCTGGGGGGACTGGTCAGCATATGAATAATAGGCGCACTGGGCAAAGAACGCACTGGAAACGATGGCGATTCATCAAAGTCCAAGCTGAACAAGTTTTTTGCATTTGAGAGACACACAATAAAATTAAAACCTAAAAAGGGAAGGAGAATTAAGAGAGGGGTGGGTTAGAAGCTAGAAAAAGCAAAAATACTGGTTGAAATGAGTATGGTGGTTTTTTAGATTAATTTTTTAGTTATACCTTTAAAGAGACAGTGATTAATAAACTGCAAAAAGACCAATCCTTTAATATCTTTAATCAACTTCATTGGTTGTATTATTTTCTGTTATTGTTTCCAATAAAAGATTATTAAATATTTTCTAATCTTACTTTTGGTAACATTTTATGATTCTTATACAAAATTATTATATGATTTCTAATCGTAAAATTTGAAAACTTATCATTTATATTCCACCTTTTCATTAACCCTATTACCATTGATATCAGCTTCTGCTTTCCTTATAAATAAAACCTATATTTACAAATCATTTACTGTAAGATTTATTGATCATAAACATAAAGATCGAAAAATGATTTAGTGTTTGACAAGTTCTGTCCATGACCTTGAACGGCCATGAAGGCCCCCCGAGTTTTATGTTGAGGTAGCGAATGAAAGAGAGCAAGAAAAGAGAGCGATAAATAGGGAAGGTATAAGAAATAGAAAACAACTTTTACTCGGCTTCTTTGTTATGATTAGCCATTCGCGGCGTACGCACATAAATTCTAATTTTACTTTTTTTCGCACGCACACAGACTGTATACATATATATACATATATGTATGTAAATATATAAAGATCTATGGCTAAGTATGTTTATATCTAAGACGCGTATTTTTAATTTTTCTTTGTTTTTACGACTTTTTTTTATGGTCCAAGAAAGTGAAATAACAAAAAAGCAGACAAAAATGAAAGCTAATTTTTGGGACTTTCCGGAGATTCTTATTTTTATTGATTTATAGACAGTAGCAGTGATCTTATCTATAGCTTTTTAGTTGCTCTACATTTTTTGGATTGTCTCAGCTATTAATACCAATTTATTGTCTCCCACGCTTTGTGTCAAAAATATATGATTTATGTTGATCATTGTTATTGCTGTTGCTAATTTTTTTGCTTCTTTATTTGTTGTCGTTTCTTTTTTTTAGCAGTCATTGCACTCTGACCGAAGCAACGTTGAAATAAAAAGCAATAATAAATTGCCGCTGAAAAGATAATACTCAAGCGAAATTTCGCGAAAGCCGAAAAAAAGGCGAGGAGACAAAAAATTACCGCATCGTGCATAGGAAAGTTCATTGACTTCATTAGAAGCACGAACGTGCACATGTGTGTCTTTATCGGTGTGTGTGTGTGTGTGTACGTATACTCTCTAGTGTTATTCTATCGCCGAAAATTCGCAATCGTTGTTGCTGGCCTGCACCAATCAGCAGTCAGCGTAGAAGTCGCTGTCGCAGTCGCAGTCAGCGTTGGCGTCATTGGAGCATTTCCTTTCATTAGTGCGAATCTCTTATGGCCATTCTCTCTCTTTACTCTTGTCCTCATTTGGGGGATCCACATACGATCAGCGGAGGCGTGTGGGAGGGGATAATTCAGGCAGGTAGTTCAGTTGGCTCAGCTTTAATACATATATTTGTGGGTTAAATACCTAAAGAGTGCCTTAAAATGGTAGTTAAATAAATATTTAGTTTTGTAAATATTTAAGAAATATTTATTTATACCACCAAAATAATTTTACCAAGAAATTATATATATTTAATTACATTTCTTAGATATTATGATGATGTTGTTATTTACTTATTAATATTTTACTCTAGCAAAACAACTTAAACTTCTATTTATTGCAGTGTAATATCTAAACAAAATATTTCTCAATTGTAATTATTCTTGTGCACTTTCTTCTTATCTATTTTTTGGGCTTGGCTCAACAATCAACTGACATTCAATTAACTGCTCTCATTATGCAGATAGATTCCGTTTGGGGGGCTATTAGCAAATCATAAATTTCAATTTATGTGCGACGCCCACAAAAATAAGAAAGCAACAAAACGCGTGACAGCAGATGACTTCACGCACATTTATGCAAAATACATATTTCTACAAAAATAAATTAAAAAGAAAATTCAACAAACAAGACAAGTTACTTAATGAGGCATAAGTTAATTAATTGCTATTAATTAAATAATTTTCGTTTTATTTTAATTTTGCCATTAAAAAAACATAAATTTCTATTGTAATTACCCAAACACTATGGCGGGCCCCTCCCATCGTGGCCATAGGAAGTAGCCAGACGCCATTAATATTTCTCCACATACTGCATACAAATCCAACTAATTTGAATATAGATAAATGATTCTCTGGCAAACTATCTAGCTATAGGCCTAGCCTAAGAAGACGTGCGGTAACCTTGAAAAACTGTACAAGCGATCATTCCACTCTTTGCATACCAACTATCTTCGAGCTTTACGATATTGAAAACTGCGTGAAGTTTTTTGTGGAATAAATTGTGTGCGGCTGCGTTTCATTCTTTCGGCTGCTTGGCAATTAATTAACCAAAAGTTTTTTACGCTGTGCAAATTGATTGGCTCAGAAGGGGAGAAGGGAGGGGAAAAACAGAGGGGAATGGCAGGGAGGGAATGAAAGAATGGAGCATTAGAAGAGGGGGCTGGCCAAGAAGTAGGGGCTTTAGGAAGCTCCAGATGCGTGGGATAGGCCATTCACTCGACTCTCGTGCGTTCCTTTACTTGAGTGGCAAAGGCACAAAAACTCATTGAACGCAATTCCAAATTAATGAATATTTTTGGGAAGTGAAGGAAATGTTTAATTAGACTAGAATAATGAAAAGAAATCATTAGCAGCTTACAAAAATAAAAAATGACTGAATTAGGAACCACAAAGAATAGTATTCAAACAAATTGAATAGTTTCAAATCCCTTTTTAAGTGAAATAAAGTTTTTTTAATAAAGGTTTTTATTTATTATAGAAAATATTATTATTTACAATTGTAAGTACTTTAATTTTATATTTCCTTTTTCGATTTCAAGACCTTCATAATTTTAATTAAACTTAATTTGTAAGTCAAGTTCCTATCCCAAAAAAGAATGTGAATGATTTACCAAATAACAAATTAGAATCTTTGGCTGCCGTTGAGGCTTGAAAACGTAAAAAAAAATGGACAGTGCAAAGGCATCAGCAACCAGTCAAAACCAGTGGCCAGGCATGGGGTTTTGGGGTAAGGGGAATAGGGATTGTGGCCCAGAATAAACGCAGAAACAACAGAGCCCACAAAAATGACTTTTCAAGCAAAAGAATAACAAGCCAAGCGGGGCCCAAGCCGAAGCCAAGCGAACTGAGCCAAGCCGAACTTTGTCTAGCAGCTCTTAGCTGGTTTCTATTCCCCCCTCCTTGGCTTCAAGTTTTCTATTTTTTTTTTGGTGCTCTGTGCGTGGTCTCCATCTTCCATCCTCCATCTTTATACTTCTACTTCCATCTTCTACCATCGATGTCGACCTGCAAGCGATGACTCTTTCATAATCGCCAATAACTAGATAGAAGCACAAAGCACTGCAAAAAATACGCATACGCCATGTGGGCCCCAGTCAGGCATAAATATTAATCATACGCAGTGTTGAGCAGGTTGTTTTTAATGAAAATATACTATGTTTTGGGGTTAAATTAATTGAAATAAGAAATATTATATTTAAAAATAAAACTAAATTGTTTTAAAAGAAAATTTGTTAAAGAAAATACGTCATGGGGGTCTAGAGAGGCATAAATATTAATCAAAAGCAGGTTGTTTTTAATAGGAATAAACTATAAATTAGGGCTTAATAATTTGAAAGTGATTTTAAAAAATAATAAATGTTATAATTAAAATGTTTAAGTAATTTTTATAAGTTTTCCGAAAAAAACCTATCCTTTTTTCCATAAAAATAAATAAATATTTAAACAGGGCTTACTCTTAGTGTTCAGTGTACTTAAAAACAAACCCGTCCCATGCGTGTTTGCGTGTATTCCTGTTGTTGTAGTTGTTGTACTGGTTGTTGTTGTTGATTCAATCCCAATCACACGCTCCCCAGCACAACACACGCACGCACACTCATACATCAACAGTTCCTGTTCTCTTTTTGCAAGTTGCTGCTGCGTCGCCGCTGCGCCGCCAATGCTAGCGTCTCTGTCGACGTTCTCTTCGGCTACACTTTGCCTATTCTTTCTAGTTTCACCTTGAAAAGTTCATTCACGCCAAACGCAACGTCCCAAGTCCAAAGAGGACAAAGCACTGTGGGAGGGGGGCGAAGAACAGCTGAGGGGAGAACCGAAGCACCGAACAGAAACTTGCACAAAAATAACATAATTTATTTGGACGTAGAATTCTCGCCGGACTATCGGGGCTGCACGCAAAAAAGAAACGCTCACACACGCATACCAGATGGGCCGATAGAGATGGATAGTTTTTTTTTGGGGGGGAAGAGAAAGGGAGAGGAAGAGGAGAAGGTACAGTCTGAATAAGGTATATACAATTCTGTAAAATATTATAAGCCCTTATTTATTACATTAACTATTTTTAAGGCTCTCAGAAATTGAAATTGATTCGAAAACGCCTAAAATTATATCCAAAAAAATTCTAGGAAATTTCACAACAACATTTGTGTGAATTTGTGTGCTTAATTATTTTTACATAATTTTTGACACCTTTTTTAATAGAAATTAGAATAATTATTTCTGTGGCATTTCTTAAACTTTTTACATTTTGTTTTAAGAAATAATATTTAACTTATTTTAAGAAACATTAAAAAATGTATTAAATCCAGAGACTATTTTTTGTATAAGTGCTGAAAATTTCAAAATCATAGCATAATTTCCAGGGATTACATAATAATAAACTGTTCGAAAATACTTTTCTTTTACAGAAATGTATTTTAACTAATATACAAGTTTTAAGTAAATTATTTTTGTGCTACGACTTTGTATTTAATTCTTTTCTGTTATATTTTTCTATTAAAGATTTTAATTATAAAACAAAGCAGATTTTTTAAGCCATAACCACTGTTGAACCAATTGTTGTTGCTGCTTTGGTCAACATTTTCAATGCAAATATATACGCATTTTTTTGCCGCCGTCACTTCTTTTTTTTGACTATTTATGGCCGCTTTTTATTTTTCTTTACCTTTTCGTGGAGTTGGAGGGGCCCCAAAAGAAGTCTTAGAAACCCGAATCGGGGGTAGTAAGAACACTTTCGGTTCTTGGAATTAGTTGAGCTTGATTTTAATATTCTTTGTTTGTTTGCGGCCAAAAAGCTAGTCTCGACTGCTAAGATTTATGGCGGAGAAATTAAAGGCAAACAAAAAGCACTTGTAAGATCTATGATAATTTAATTTTATATTAAATATCTCAAACTAAAGGTGGAGACAGTTACATAGACAAATTGGTGGTATTTTGTTTTGTGGCACTCAATATGTAAATAAGAAATTAAAAAACTAAATTAGAGGCATTGCTATACTAAGAATTTGTTTAAAAAATTTAATTTTGTGTTTTTAATCTATTGCCAATTAGGCCAATTTATAATACAGAATGAAAGTAATTAATAAATCCTTTGCCATGAATCACTCTGCCAATCAAATCCCATCGTATTTCCCCTTTGAAACGAGGGCGTTCGCCCAGCATAAATCATCCTAAAACTATTTTACCGCAACAACAAAGCTGATTACGATCCAGAATAAAAAATAGCAACAAATTTGCACACCCCCACATGCGTGAAGAGCCAAACAATAACAAACTATCAACATTCGCGAAATAGAAATGCGAAAAACACACTCAAATTAACAACAACAAATGTGTGAGTGTTCAAAACAAATGGCAAAAATTCGGTGAAGTTCAAGGTATAAGCCATTAAATAGAAAACCACCAAAAAGGCAACTAAAAAAAAAACTACAAAAAAATTAGCTCTAACTATTGTTGGCCAGGGGAACTTTTCATGGGTGTGTGGAATGTGTGTGTGTCTACCGATAAGAGAGTAATATATATTTTTAAAGAGGTGAGAAGATAGCGTATGAGAGAGAGAGGAAGCCCATTGATAAGTGCGTGTGATCAAGTGATAATTTTCAAGGTAATTTTTAATCATATTTAAAGACTACAAATACAAAAGAAAGTTTAATTTACAAAATATATAAATTTCAGATTTACTTTTTTCTTAGGTACTTATTAATTTATTAAAGATTTTAATTATGTGGTAACATATTTTCTATTCAAACTTCTTTAAGTGTATCTTTTGATTGCTCTAAACTGTCTGGAAATTTGAGGAGAGAAAAGGTGCGTAGCTGGATCGCAGCTTAGAGACTCGAATGCTGTCTCTCCTCCATGATTCTATGATTCTAGGTATATATGTATATAAAAAACCACAACAACATATTAGCGAAACCGAACAGCAACAGAGAAATAATCGTCTGACAAAACGAGCCCACACCATACCGAATCTTATCTGGCCGATCGTGCGTTCTATTTCGCCTCCTTTTTTTTCGGGCAAACGCATGTGTGTATATTCCGATAGTTTGTTTAGTATTTTTGTTCTTTTTTTTTTGTTTTTTAATATTTTCTGGGTCTGACTAGCGAAGCGTGTGGCTGCTCCTATATAATCTATGATGATAATTATGTTAGTCTAGGTCTAGTATAGGTATGAAAGTGTGCTCTATGGCGAATGTCATCTGCGGTTTATTTTTATCTAGTTTTCGGTTCTGTTTCTGTTTTGGGTTGGTCTGGCAGAGACAGACAACCGACAGGGGGAGAGATAATAATAAATGGAGGGTAATTGTATGCAATTAACAAATGATTACAGAAAAGGGTTTTTGCCGGGCTATTGTTACATCATTTTTGAAACAAAGCATAAAAATGAAAAATATAGAATATAATAATATACATGTACAAAAAATATGCAATATAATAAATTAATATATGTATATTATTATATATAAAATTATTTAATACAAATATAAAATTTAATATATAACTATATAAGAAATAATTCATATAAAAATGTAGTTCATTAAGAAGTATACATGAAACGCCTTTCTTAATATCCTACAATTTTACTTAAGGTTTTGGGACGGTTTAGTGTAGATTTTATTTTAAATTTAATACATATATTTTGGTACTATTATTTAACTTATATTATATTGTTATATTTGAAAAAGAAATTATTTTATTTGTTAAAAAATGAAATTTCCATGTTCATTATGTTGAATAAAGCATTTAAATTTACAACAGAATTGCTGTAAACTTATTTTTAAGTAATTTGTATTTTAAAATAAAAAAATTTGTTTGTGAAAACTATTTATTTCAAGTTAATTTGGTTGGAAAAAAAACCCTTGAGAGAGGCCATAAATTAAGGAACGGATTACAATAAGCCTTTTTATTTGCCGTATTATTCTTAATATTAATTTATTTCTTAATTTTCAAAATTATATAGTCAGAATTCTTTAGTTTAAATATTTATTTTCTAATATACCATGCACTTAATATAATAATATATTTATACATTTAATTCTACACTTTCGTTAAGTTTTTCAGCCCAAAAAGTATGCAACAGTTTATTTTCCACCCTGAAACTGATTGATGACTTTGGGCACTGAGAGGGGGCTTCAGAGACCTCCACACGCCTCCACACAAAAACCAAAACAAAATCAAAAACAAAAAAACACACACACAACCCACTGCCAAAACTTAATATGAACTGGGCCTACATAATAAAACTTTTAAATTAAACAAATTACAAAAATACACATCAAATAGCTAGTAATTATCCTTTATTTTTGGCCAAAATGTATGCGAAATGCAAGAGAGAAGTCAAAGTTTGTGCTGACCGAAATAAAAACAAATTATAAACAGGCCTCAGCCATTATTTTTCACCTACTTTGTTGGCGTTCGGGTCATGACATGGTAGCCGGGGAAAGGAAGGCCGCAAAAAAGGGCGACGGATAAAAAGGCTTGACCTGAATTTGCTTATCGGCCAAACAGCATCTGAATGACTTAAATATCTCATTTAACGCCAGACCAAATACGGGTGGTTCTTCTTTACTTATTTTTTGCTCCCTTTGGATTTTCTGCATGGGTTTTTTTTGCCACGCACACACGCACACGTATTTACAACTAAATATAATAAATTTCAACATGTTTATCCCCTTATTTTGAACGCTTTTTTCGTACAAACACAAACACACCCAGGCACACACATGAATGTCTATCTGTGAGTGGGTTTTGGCCTGGCTAAGAGCAGCTTCCTCTATGCCAGATCCTTTCTTAGTCTCCTTCTCCTTCTCTCTTCGTGTGTGGTGCGTGGCAAAGTGTGTCAGAAACTTTTTTGGTCATTACTTTCACTACTTTCGCACTGAAACTGTGCTATGGAATTCCTCTTTTATTTCGCTCTTTTCCCCCTTTAAGGGTTGGCTTAGTATTTCTCCCCTCTTTTTCTGTTTTTGTTGTGGCTGGCATGTCGCCTTGTAATGGCACAAATTAACGATGTTTGTAATTAATATCTCAAATTGGCTTACAATTTGCTAAAAATTTGTCATATTTGTGTCATGAGAGTTTTATGTGTGTTTTTGCAAGCGTTTAGGAAGTTATTAGGGGAGTGATTTCACTTGTGGATTATTGGGACATGATGTGAAGTTTTTGAAGGTAGAGATGATAATGTTATAAATTTAACAAGGTTGGGAAATTATTAAAAGTTTATTATATATAGGAGATTCTTGCAGTATGATAAATATATTTTCTGGGTTGTATATTTTTTTAATTTTGATAAATTTGCAAATAGAGATTCTTATAATTCTTGTATAATTTATATAAATACATGAAAAATTATATTATTAAAGCCGTATTAAAAAAATATTGTACAAGTCTTGAGTAATTAAAATATTGCAGTAAATAAAAGGTATTTAAGTCAAAACATTTTCTAGGAGTCTGTTTATTAATTATAATATATTTAAATTATTATTATTTATAGGTATATAATATTTCTAGAATTCATTTATAATTTCAAAATTAATTTATATATTTATTCATATATTATTTAAATTTATTTAAAAATACCAATTAAAATTCTCTCTTAGCAAATTTCAATAACCATTTCACATTTATCTCCCTATTTAATTGATATATATTTAAACTCCACTTTGATTTCATCTTTCTTCATTCAAACACATGCCCCCTGAAAATCAAAATCAAAGCAGGCAACTAACCAAGGAGGGAGGCAGGCACATCGACAACAACGAAGAAGTTGAAGTAAGCCACTAAAAACTTATCGCGCATATATAAATTTTAATTAGAGCCCACGCACACAGCCATCCCGCAGATGTTTAAAGCGACTGAGAGATACCAGGAGAGGCGAGGACTAGAAGGAGCAGGATATAATACATAGACTTTCCCCTTGCGACCTTAATTAATTTTTGGCCCAGTGACATTGGAGTGCAAAAGCAGGGAGGGAATTGATTTTCCTTATTATACCTACTATATACCAAAGATGCGAAGAATGAAAGTGAAAGTGCAAAAGCGCAGCGCGCAAAAAGTATCTCACGGATACACAAAGACATCGGGAGCAGCAGAGAGGAGAGCTGGGTGGCTGTGGTGGGTGGGTATGTGCTAGGGGGGGGGCTTTGCCAAGAAGGAGTCCAGGAGGAGTGTTGTGCTTTTGAAGTGGTGAGGGGGCGGGGGGGTGAAGGGAAGCTGAGGGTGAGCGTTGGGGGTGGGGTGAAGTTGAGGGTGTGGGTAGTTGTTGTCAAAGTAACGAGTAGGCTGTCAGCCTGTCAGCTGCACAGAGAAAATAATAAATAAGAAAATAGATTAGATGTTTTAGATATTGTCTTTTTAGTGGTAAAAAATATATCTTTTTTTATATATTATATACTTTATAATTTTTTGTACCAAATTTTGTTGTTAATGTGGCTTAATAGTAATTTTAGTTAGTTACTTTTTATTTGTTAGTGAATCTTTTTTTATGTATTATATTTTATACTTTAAACTGTGTATAAATATAAAATAATGCCACTAATACCGATAGGATAATTTTTAGTATTAAGAACAAACGAAATTGTTATCTATAACATATAATTTTCTTTATATTAAAAACAAATATCCTATATTTGATGCGTTTTTAATGACATTTCTTCTCGGTGCATTATCACCCTCTCACTCTTTTTCGCTTGAGATCTTTGCCAGCTTTCTCATACTCCCCTCTTTCTTCTACTTTCTTCTACCACTTCGTCATCGTTCCGCCCCCCCCCCCCCTCCCGCAAAACCCCC